>JADLIF010000983.1:0-205478 GCA_016648015.1 Steinernema khuongi | reverse complement strand
ATCTTTAGGACGTCACCTACCCTCACCCGACATTCTGGACACCCATCAAAAGGGGGTCAGTCGTGCACAGAAAGACCTGTAGAATACGAGGGAGACAAAAGCGGATCGATTTGAAACCATGCGCTTATATTAAGATCTAATCTAAAGTCTAGCTGATCTCGCTGGTCCCACCACGATTCGTCTGATAGACAACGTAATCTACTGTATAGGGGTCACCCCCATACAGTATACCTTCCGAGGCGGACCCTCGCCGAGGCCTGCCAGAAACCGACGAAACCGATGTTACCGCAGTACCGTCGTTATGAATCAGGCATATAACTGCGAGACCACACGTTGTATCTCTCACACGTTCGATGCCTCTGACCTGAAACCTGACATCGCGCAGAGTCTGATCCTAACGCCCGAGGTCCGCAAACTACACTTGTGACGAGAAATCTTTTAATGTCCAAAAATATGAAACAGTACACGTATTTGACAGTGAGGAACATCACGTTCTGTTCACCAGGTCTTCTGCTGCTTCAGCAACTGCACCTCCTTCTGCAACTTCTCCACTTTCATGTCTACCGTATCCTTCGTTCTGAGCATCTTGTACAACTCCTTTTGTTTCGCCTTCAGCTCTTGCCTCAAGTGTTCGTTCTTATCCCAGTCGAGATAATTTTCGGTCGCTTGAGATTTGGGTGTAAGTGCGTTCTCTTCTCTTTCCGGAGTTGCGAAGTTTCTAAAAGCCGACATGGGACTTGGTTGCGGATGGATACTTACATTAAAGTGAGGGTAAAGAACGTAATTGCGACGACATACACGACGTATAGTGTCGCAAATGACGTTTTGTCTTCGAACATGTCGTAGAAGCGCCAGAACATAATGTAGAAGGACTGAAAGGGAGATTAGAAGACCGTCGAAAGAACCTTAGAGACTTACGCCTTGATGTGGATCATTTTTGAATGATTTGGATGCACGTTGAAGATCTACGGTTCCTTTGGATGCTTTTAGGTTATGGAGATACTTGGCTTTGAGCACAGCAAGTACTTCTGGTAGATCCTGAAAAGAGCTGTGGTCATTTTCCGGTCTCCCATCTCCCACTGCCCAAATACTGTTTAGAAAGAACCCAGCCAAAAACCTGAAGTGTTGAAAACATGTTTTTTGTCTATTGCGAGTGCGTGAACAGACCTAAATGATGTGCTATTAGCCGTCATCAGACATTTGGAAACATGCGAATTTCCAGTTAATCACGCAAGTTCAAAGACAAAAACACGACAAAATAAGAACCGGTATATGAGGGGTGCCTTTGGGTAACTCTTGGTTGGAAAATTTTGGAATGTTGTCAAGGGCTGTAACCACTGTATTGACAAGTGGATGCATTAAACAAATTTACAGGTTAAAACCTACTGGTTAGTACCGTGAAATTGAGTATCCGAATTGGAGTTAAGCTGTGTAAGTTTATGCATACGTCGGTACTTGTATCTGTTCTTACCCCTATCGTGATATCCTTTTTTACATCTTCTGACAAGCGATATCAATATCCATATCAAAGTTAAATAAAAAACTAAACTTAATATGTAAACAGGAAAAATTAGAGCCTTTTTATATATTTTATTTGGAAGATATTTTAATTGGGATATCATTTTCAAGATCACTTCAATTGATTTATAAGATATAACCTCAGCAATCTCCCATTTTTTTTTGCTGTAAAGCTATGGTGTAATCGACGAGGAAGTTGTAGATTAAGGTGCAAACGTTCTTCAATTTTTTGTTCACATGTGAGATAGGCGTAATTCGTAACGTTCCATTCTGACAGCCTTGCTTAAAAATTAGCGAAAAACATATCACTGCACATGTAATCCGTTTTGTTTGCGCAAAAATGCACCCAAAAGTGATGCAACAACGGGTTCCGACGCGGCATGCCCCTATCGCGATTCCCTTCCTGACAGCTTCTGCCGAGCGACATCACGACCAAAGTTGAAAGACCAAAAAAGGTAAATTTAGAGCTTGTGTTGGTTTCCTATCTGTGTGCGGGAAGAAAAATGAGAAAACTGATTGCTGAAGAGGGAGGGTCTCACTCCAATGATCACCAGAGCCAGAGATCGAACGCCTTTGGCTGGCCGCGCATGACATTGATCTTCCGAAAGACGTGCATCACAATTATGACAACGGTAGTTTAAGAGAAATCATCGACGTTCAAGTTTCGGCGTCTCGACGTAGAAAAGGGAACAGGTCCGTCCCAGTGCGTCTCGCCCGTTATTTGTTATTTATTATTTCCAGAGTTCAGTCCAAAATCCAAGAGAGATAAAAGACCACTCAGAACCACACAGTGGTAAACAGGACGCTCACAGAAATGAATCGATCCATCTGTCCTAAGTCAAATTGCCAAGGAGACGACGCGATAAACACCACTTTTTTTGTTTCTTTTCATCCAACGATGGAGGAGGAAGTGAATTGAAGGTGAGTCATCCTAACAAGAGAGGTTTTCGGACTATAATAAAAGGCCAGTTTTGGACATGTGCTTAATCACTCAGGGTTTTCACGATTGTAAGGCTTATCTTGGGCAGGCATCTAAAGCTCGAGCCTCAAGTCCAAGGTCCTCGTCATCTACTCATCACCGTTTTGCTGGAATTTGTTTGTTCTCTTAGTTATCAGATTCTCATCTCGATTTCCAAGCTAACAATAAGATTTTTTCAGGGGTCCCGAGGGCTGATCATGACCGATTGCTCAGCCTTGATGACGGCTTAGGAGCACCACGCCCAGGGAAAGATTGATGTGACGTAAGGGAGTTCCGGATTAGATGCTCGTCAGGAAGCTTGGAAAAAGCAACACTTTTAAATTATTTGAAAAGTGTCTGAGCTATATTGTATGAAGGTTAAGTAGTTCTTGTCAGTTTGGAGGTAGTCTATTTCAAAGGTATTCTCCCTCCTCCCATATAAAAGAGCCATGGTATTGCAGCGTTGAAAAGATAAGGATGCGACTTCCGTCAGCTGTCACAGGGTCTGTCAAGTGCATACATTTTTTAGGAAACATTGCTGTTTCCCTTCCTTCGTGTTCCGTTTATCATGAGACATAAATATCAGGTGCTGATGGTCGGCCAAACAATCTCACAGGATCTTAGGATTCTAAAGAAGTCGTAATTCCCCACTCTCGTTTCTACTCAAGAACTTGGGCCATCCATGTATCAGTCTCAGATCCTCAAATGTTTAAGGTTGAGATCGCTCAGATTTAAAGCACAAAACTTCATGAAGAAGCTTCAAAGATGGGATTTTAGGGATGTTAAAATAAAAGACAGTAAAGTCAGAATCACCCACCTTCTTCCCGAACTGCTGCTCCGACTGCAAGGGTCCGTTCCCGTACCAGGACGCGAAGCTTCTCTTTGTCGGCCGATCCGTGTCCACAGAGGCAGAAGTGCTGAAGATCCTGCGCTGCTCGTTCCACACAGTCGGGCGACACGCGTTGACCAGTCGCAACATCGAGGTCACCGTCATGTCCAGCGCGCACGTTTTCATAACTCCGAAAGTTAATTCTAAAGAATCTCAGTCACAGCGATGCAGAAATGAGCAAGGGTTAGCACATAGGGACTTCGCGCCACAAGCACAAAGACGCTGTTTACAAATAGCGAGGGAGACGTTCCGTGGGGGAGGGGCTGACGACGTTTCGTAACACATATATACACATAGTTGGGTGATGTCACCACGACGCGTAGGGGAGCGGAGAGCCCGGCCGGCTGGCGCCCCCTCCCCAAGGGGCAACGATTGGATTGATTGTTTGCTGGGTAAAGTACAAGCTCGGTGACGGTCCGGGGTCACTGATTAGAGTGATAATTGACGAGTTTCCTTATAGGGCTTCCCATCAGCTTTTGAATCCAAAACCTGCTTTGTGGGAAGAGCTAAAAATAGCGAATGTAGGTCCCAAGGGTGAAGCAAGTCCAAGCTGTGCTAGTGAACATGAAACGAACATCTGGATATCTTGTAAATGTGATCCGTTCGGCTGTAGTTCGTTGACCAGAAAATACGCGAAACGTTCCAATGCGATCACACTCTTTGGTTGAACAATGCGATGTATGACACATTCAGAGTTTTATGATGCCTTTCCGGTTTAAAAACTAATTATTATGTTTACGTGTTGCGTTCCCAGCAAGAAAATATGTTTTTTGCGGGTCACATAACGATGAATCTAGCAAAGAGGGTCTTCTCCGTGGGCGAAACGAAACATTAACATGTAATGAAGAACAACAAACTTACAGAGCACGCTAAAGTTGTCAATTTCTGGAATTTATTTTGCTACAAAGCTCGGGAACTATACCTCGGCTAGCTGCGTCAATATATCTGAACAGATGGGACAGACGAGACAGACCCAAAGGAGACCAGACAAGAGACAGCGCGCGCACGTTCGAGAACTGCGGCGAACGTCGGGAAAGCCCCTCGAAACGAAGCCAATGGCTCGCGTGAGTGCGTGCGAAATCGCATATGCGAAGTAGCGGGGAGTGTGAATACGGATGTTGACGGGGGAAGCCCTTCGTCGAGCGTGCTCCCAGTCGACCCGCCTATGACTGAATGAAAAAATTGGATTTAGGGTCGTTCTCTAAAATTTTATTGTGAGGGCGGTTCCTAGTTGTCTAACATCGTTTGATCTAGAGACGAGATTGGTAGCATCTTATAGGCCGCAAAGTCAGCTCCCGTGTCCTGAAATCAAATTTAGCATCCATGGAAGAGGATGGACTATTTGGCAATAAACAAATGAGGAAAATAAGAGCAACATCTCAGTCACTTAAGTCACGGTTATCTGTGGGGGTGTACCTAAAGAAAAGACGTCATTGGGAAACCCGATTCTTGCCTCGAACACTTGTTCGTCTCCTAGCCAGTATTCGTCGTTAAAGACGTCAACCTCAAGACGTCAGACTGCCTGACCAAGAGCCACGCCTGAAGGGTCCGCTGGGTAAATGAATGTGTGCTCTCAGCATGTGACTGAGACTTGGCACAAAGTTTTATATAAATATTCTTGCTTGTAGAAGGTTTTTTTTTTCAGGCTCTATATTCTTCTCCACTACTGTACACTACTGTACTTCTGTACCTGCCCGTAGTTCTTAGAGATCAAACGTTGTCAACTTTAGAGTGTGAACATTAGTTCAAATATTGTATCTATACGAGATACTCGTACTTCACACGAAGTGCATAAGTGGGTGTCCAAGTTCATTAGCCGTAAAAGCACCTTCAAAACGTAGAGCAAAAGACGACATTCTCTGTTAAAATCTGTTCTCCAATACAATTCCATAGAAGGTATTCCAGCTGAAGTAATTAACCCAATCACAACGAGAAGACGCTCATGAAAGCACAAGGGATAGTACGTGTGAAACCAGCGTACTTTAATAATGGCGCGTAAACCTCAAAAGAGGCTGCTTTCGAGTCAACGCGGGAATTAAAGAGGAGGAATAGCGGAAGACCCTGGCAGGCTGTTGCAGAGTGCCCAACATAAGACCGTCTCGCACTTCGCCCCTAATACCGACAGTGCAACCGTTGCAAGCCTTATCACCTGCCATTCGACGCATTCCTACAGGTGCATCACCATCACTTGACAACGCTGCGTGCATAAATCACCACTTTGGCAAGGAAAGATAGGACTCGGAGTGGCTCAGAGGGACAAGTCTTTTGATTAGGACGGAGCGGAGAACAACAATCGGGGAAGGACAGAAGATTGGAAACTTCATGTTTTGAGCGGAGAAAGTGCATCGCAAGGGAAAGAACGACTGGCCGGCTTGGGAAACGCAATCAATAACAACTGCGGAGATTGAAGTTTCCCCAAAACTTGTGCCAGTTCGTTAATCGCGTGAGGTTTGCCAACGCACTCGCTTTGTGGAGCAGAGTTCCAGCTGGGTTCCAGAGATTCATCCGTTGCATTCTCTCCAGCTAGGACCTAGTGGTTTGCGTAGAGGAAATGCGTTTCTGGAGGATTCCGGCGTTTAGTGGATCGTGAGGAATTGGAGATGACGTGGTACTATGACTAAGTTATGTCTGCCATAGTTCCTGTTTATACTGACGCATCTGGTGCAGCGATGCAACGTCCAAGCAGGCTTCACTACTCATCTCTGGATGTGATATAAGCAGAGGAATTGCAAGTCCATCACGATCCATGCAACGTAGGATGTCTCTGGAAAGCAGATTAGCAAAGGGATTCGCGCAGGATATAACAGAGGAAGTCCGTCACCAACGACGCGATTGTAGTGACTAATACAGATACGTATCTGATGCTTAATCTTCCATCTAAACCGGGGCATGACCAGCAGTGTGCAGACTCTCGATGCGAAAGGATCAACCGGCATGAGATACCGAGTCCCGAGACTATGACAAAAGTGGAGAACAAGAACAATTAAACAAGAAAATCCAATTAATCAAATTCAAGCTAGGCCAACGTTACACTCGCATTGCTTTTTGTTTATATAAGGCGTACCTAAGAGGACAACAGGTGTTTCACCTAATTGTTCCCACAATGACTACTTTTCGCCGGATCATCTTGGTAACTCAACAGATAGTGAAGGAGCAGCAAAGGAAAGTTGCGGAACAAAGGAGAACGTGGGGCAACATCCAGGTAGGTTTCTCAATATTTAGAGTTTCTTCAGATTGTTGTTTCAGGAAATCACGATCACCATCCCCGTACAGTACCGCCCTCCGACCTTTGGAGCTAGGGACGATTTGCGAGCAAACTACAACTTTGCCGTCGAACAGAATGTCGTAGAGGCAGAAATAGTTAAGAAGGCGAAGAAGAAGATGGCTGCACCAATGCCTAGGACTATGAGTCGCAAACGAAAGTAGCCGGATGTGATCTGCCGATTCCTTGTTCTTTAAAATAAAAACAACTTCTTTTTATAAAATTGAAACCTCCCTCATTATATTTTTTTTTTCCTTGTGCGAACTGTTAGTCGAGTTACCCGCCCACTAGGAATCACAACAAGCACTGCAGCAGTGCTACCCATCTTCCCATGAATTCATCCATTTTTAATGTCAATATCCGCTAGAACGTGCTCTGACCACTTGCGAAACAGGATGCTTCCTTAACCGTACTTATTCCAGATCTTTAGATTGGAGTACCATTTCTTGTTGACGCCCAGGCCCTTATTTCCCAGATGGTCCCAAGCAAAAATATTCTGTTTGCATGCCGGTATTACATTCGCCCACCCTCTTCCGTTCCAGTTTGCTCTTAGAGACTGATGTTTTCACCGTCGCGTGTGCTTTACAGCTCCCTGCAGCCGGCGGCACATTGCTCGGCCCTTCGTCAACACAGGTCAGCGGCGACCATTCCTCTTCAAAAACCCGCTGCAAACTACTTGCCACGTGCCGAAGCGCTCGCTCGCGCGACGCTATTGATTGAATTGCGCCAACTTCGCCATTTCTGTATTCCGTTCGCGTGCTGAAGCCCCTTTCAGATGTGCTCCCATCCACGTATATCTCAATGGCCGCGGGTGTCCATGGCCGACGCTCTTGAGACGATAGAGCGAGAGGTCGGAGACACCGTGACCGCTGAGGTCGAGTCTCTGAACGTGGCTATCGGAAATCACCTTCTTGAACGGGTTCTGGCGGAGGATGTCGTGGCAGCTCAAGCAATGCCGGCTTTCAGAGCGTCGATCAAAGACGGATACGCCGTGATAGGTAAGAAACAAAAGCAGTTTTGCGGCAGAAGGTCGAAACATATGATTTTTGGCTTCTCAAACTCACAGATGAGAAGAAATCTAAAAAAGTGGATATGTCCAGATCGTTCTTGGAAATATCTTACGAGGAATGTTCGCGAGTGGGCCAATTTTCCGAATTTTGTGAGTAGGTGCATTTGATAGGTCTCGGTGCACATAGTCACAATTGACAACATTTAGCTGCCATCTCCCCGAATTATTTTTTAAAAAGATTTTTAAATGTCGAAAAATCAAAAAGTTTGGGTCACTTAAGCTCGATTTTTTTACACATGGGTTTTTCGATTTTGGTTTTCTTATGGGCGCTGGATACAGCTTGACGAGTTCTATAATCTGCGCCCGGAATCACTTCAATCGAATAGGATTTAGCTTTAAATTCGAAATTCGAAAAATGAGAAAAATTCGCATTTGTCAAATTTGTCTATTTTTTATCCGATCGAAGTGATTTAAAACACAGATGATAGAGCACATCAAACTCTACCCAGCGCCCATAAGGAAACCAAAATCGGAAAGCCCACGTGTAAGAAAATCGAACTTAATTGACCCCAACTTGGTCGATTTTTCGACTTTTAAAAATCTTTTTAAAAAATAATTCGGGGAGATGGCAGCTAAAAATTGTCAATTGTGACTATGTGCACCGAGACCTATCAAATGCACTGACTCCCAAAATTCGGAAAATTGGCCCACTCGCGAACATTCCTATTTAGGTTCAAAGTGGCGATATTTCTTCGGTAAGCCACTTTCTCTTGTTACTCCTGCAAACCGCTTTTGGTGTGATAAACATACGCTGATAAGAAACATGCGGTGATAAGTACGACGCATGTAACTGTTTAGTCCTATTAACGAGGCAATTCTTTTGTATAATTCAGAGGACAGGGTGATGGGAAAGTCTTGAAACATTAAAAACAATTTTTCTATTAGGAAACCGTGTTACTGCAAGCCATAAATGTTGATTCTTGCAGTGATGTTCGATTTCAGCTGCCGACGGAGCTGGACCCCGTAAGGTAGTCTCTGTAACGACTGCTGGAGCTACTTCTACCCTCGTACTCCAACCAGGACAATGCTGCCGCGTATCCACCGGTTCCATGGTCGTCAATGGCGCCGATGCTGTGGTCATGAGGGAGTACACCAAGCCGCTCCTTGGCCAGGAGGTATAAGAACATTTCTCATCGTTCCACACTGATTAAACTTGTCAGGATCGAGGCGAGCACGAGACCGATGTCATGATTGAAGTAGACCCGAAAGTGGGCCAAGACATTCGGGATGCCGGGGCCGACTTCCAAGAAGGTACCCTGCTGGTTCCGAAGGGAACTCGCCTCCTTCCACAACACATCGGCTTGATCGAGTCGAGCTGTAGAAGGATCGTCAAAGTTTATGCCAAGTTAGGAGTGGTCTTCATGTCCACGGGAAATGAGGTTTTCTTCTCGCCTATGGGAATGTGACTGACCTTTGTTATTTCCAGCTTTACAGCGCGGAAAGTACGTCAGAGCGTGTAGTAAAGCCTCCTTTTGGCTTCATTCACGATTCGAACAGGCCCCAAATCTACAATCAACTCCTGAAACATGGCTTCGCGGGAGTGGACTACGGTATTGTACTTGACAACAAAGAAGATCTCCAAAATAAACTGCAAGAAGCGATTGAAAGCGAGCATCAGTTCATCGTAACCACAGGAGGAGTTTCCATGGGCGAGAAGGACCACATGAAGGGAGTACTCGCCCATCTCGGTTGCCACATCCACTTCGGACGTGTGGCAATGAAGCCAGGGATGCCGACCACTTTTGCTACCGTAACTAACTCGAAAGGAGTGAAAAAGTTTATCTTTTCGCTTCCTGGAAATCCCGTTTCTGCGTACGTTTGCATGGAGGTCTTCGTTATGCCCTTCATAAAGAAGAAGGCTGGGTTTGAAAAGACGGAATTGACGAGGATTACTGTATCGGTGAGTCTACTCCTTTGGAACCAGCGGAAGGAAATAGGCTTAGAGTTAAATCTTATGGTATGAAGAGTTTTACAGTTGATCGGCACGCACGGTAAACGTCGTCTATTAGGGCGGTGTTGCGAGACTACGAGCAAGTCTCTCTGATGGCGCCTCTTCGAGCCCCTTTGAGCTCTTTGTACCTACAGCAAACTCATCAGTTCCATATCCGCTTGCTTGGATTGAAAAACACGTTTACAGATCGAAAACGAGGTGAAGTTAGACGAACGACCTGAGTACCGAAGAGCCGTGCTTGTGGTTGAGGACGGCAAACTAATCGCCAGGACGACCCATCCGAATCAAACATCTTCTGCGTTGATCAACATCCGCGATTGCAACATTCTGATCGAACTGCCCGCCCGTAGCGAGGACAACAGTGTGATAAAAGCGGGGGACTCCGTAAACGTCTTGGTTTCAGGACCCATTTAGATTATATGTGATGTATGATAAATAAGATTTCCAGAATATATATCTTCATTGTCACTACACGGCATCTAACAGCGAGATCCCAGCATTTCTCTTGTGGAGATGGTTCTAACTTTCCGTCACCTTAGAGAAATCCACGCAAAGTCCTTATTGATTGTCAGAGGTCTTTAGGTAATGTACTACTGACGAGGAAAATGGACTATAATCGAAAAAAAGCTATCTATAAAGTCACCACCAGCCAATCCTTGTTCGCTCGGGTCCCAGCACGATATCTCTGCACTTTTGCACGCATTTTACTCTACCCGCCTTTATCACTACCACCAATGCTTTTACGCATCGTCTTCAATATTTTCAGACCCCATTTACATAAGCTGAAAATCTGTAGTTAATATCTTTCGACCATGTCCGCAGGATTCGTTGGTATCAGATTCTGTCCGGAATGGTAAGTCCCACACGCCTTACAGGCTCCTTACAACTTTATGGCTCTTCAGCAATAACATGCTCTACCCCCGCGAGGATAAAGACAACCGACAGCTCATCTATTCTTGTCGTAATTGCGACCACAAGCAGCTGGCAGAGAACCCATGCATTTATGTGAATAAGCTGCTACATGAAGTCGAGTAAGTCTTCCTGGTAGCTATCCTCATGTCTTCCCTATTGACTTCTTGGCCCTTGTCATATTACGTACTTTCTAGTGAACTGACGCAGATCGTCGCCGACGTCGTCCACGACCCAACATTACCCAAGACCACTGACCATGAATGTCCAAAATGTAAGCACCGGGAAGCTGTGTTCTTCCAGGCGGAGACGCGGAGAGCTGAAGAGGAGATGAGACTGTACTACGTATGTACGTCGTGCCATCATCGGTGGACCGACTAACCACACTATCCCCTACTTTGTCCATACTGCAGTTAATTAAATATTACTGGTCTCAGGTTGTCTCTTGGGAGAGCTGTCGTTTAACCGAGTTCTATTCTATTGATGTGCGCTGCTGTAGATTATCTGCAGTAATCCTTTAGGAGACGAGATGCTCAAACCGAAGGTTTTGACCAATGTGCTTCACGAAGTGAACACAGATCAAGTCACCTGCGCGATGCTGTTCAACAAAGAGGGATCTCTGCTGGCTTACAGCGGAGTTAATGACGGCAAGAGCACGGCCGATGTGAACGCTGCCTTGATTTCGAATATTTGGGATACGTTCGAACGTCAGGGTAAGTAACAGCTTGACTGTAGGGTTACCCCTGAATGTATTTTAACTAGTTGAGAAAAGGGACCGAGCTTGAGTTGTGTAAGATTTAGTGCATGTCAAAGTGAAAAAGTCATGTCGCCCTGATGTAGGAGTAGAAAGAATATAATAGACATGCAATAGTTAAGTGAACCCTCCATATATGACAAGTAATCTAAGCATAAGTTGGAGGATTTAGTACACTGGGCTCGAGTTAGTTTCTTGGAGATAAATTGTTCAAAAGTAACATTACTACATATCTAGTGTGCACCCAAGTATGCACGACACTCAAGGTCCTCCCTAATCTATAGGCCCAATTTTCAGGAAAGGACGACCTAGTGCACACCATGATTCAATGTGAGAACGGAAACATCGCTGTCACCTCGGTCTCCGGGATGCTCCTCGCTTTGAAAGCTAGCAACAGCGTTCCTCTGGGCATGCTTAAGGCAAAGCTACTCGCTCTGACCACCTACCTAGAACCGCATCTTCTCACGGTTGCCAAAGATTCGAAGTTTTGAGGGATGCCGTTGTATGATAATGTACACTTCTATATATGATAAAAAATATTAATTTTACGAACGAGGTAGTGTCCTTTTCACGTGCTTTTTTTCTTTAATTCTTGGCTTACAAGTATGATGAGAAATTCTGACGCAAAACCCTTTAAACTTATGGGTTATTGTAGACCTTAAACGGTTGAAGATACAGCTGAAGTGTGCTTTTGAAGCCAACGTGGCTGCCAAAACAGTTAAAGGTTCCGGTTAAGTGCTTATGCAATATCTGTAAGCCAGATGGAGCGGAACATCTACGAGCCATGCTAGATGAGTTTATTAGGGTCATGTGAAAACAAATGCTTAAACGGCAGTGAGATAGAGATTCAGATTCGGGCAACAGAAACACACATTATTACTCCTGAGAACTCTTAGAACTTCTTGAATCCTTCGGCGTTACCGGCGGTGGCGTATCCTCCGTGCTGGGGAGGAGGAGGCGGGGGAGCGGCGTACTGCTCGCTGTGGACCTGGGCAACGGGGGCGTTGTACACGGGCTCAGGCTGAGGAGCCGGAGGAGGAGGAGCAGCATACTGTTCGTTGCGAACTTGAGCGACGGGAGCGTTGTACACAGGCTCGGGTTGAGGGGGAGCAGGGGCAGAGTACTCCTGAGGGGCCGGAGGGGCCTGGACGTATCCGACCGGGGCCGGGGGAGGAGGCTGAGCGTAGACGGGCTGGTACACGGGCTGGGGAGGAGGGGGAGGGGGCTGGTACTGGGGTGGGGGAGGGGGCTGATACTGAGCGGGGGCCTGGGCCGCACACGGGTTTCCGCATCCTCCACATCCGCAGGCGGGAGCCGGGGGAGCGAAGAGGTTGGGGAGCTGAGGCAGCTGGAGGGGAGGCAGCGCCGGGAGAGCAGGGAACGCGGGGCTGAAACGAGAGTAGAATTAGAAGGTATGAAGAGGAGTACGGTGTAGATATCAAATTGATCTACGGTCACTCAAGAAGCAAGCTTTTAAAAGGAACATGATTAGCCTTTGAAGTCTTTTATGCTAGCGTTATGTCACATTTTATGCAATTGAGTCAAGTAGCCCTAAGTTAAGGCTCCTAACAACCCACAAACCCCTCGAAAAACTTACGCTCCGCAGCATCCGCCGCCGAGGGGAAGGAAGAAGCAGGAGACGGTAGGCACGAGGGCCACCAGGGCAACCAGAACAGCAGTGCGCATGTCGAGTTGCTTGCACGAATGAATATCCTTCCGGAATAGGGTGCTTTTATGCGCGCCGAGACGGCAACTTCACCGGCAAGGTCATCGTCTCCCCGGCTGCATTCATCAATTAGCGACGCCCCTAAGGGCGTTGCGACGTCGCAGCGGAAGTCGAGAGGTTAGGCGACACTTTTTTCGGCTATCGCTTTCTTCCCGAACCGGTTCCGCAAACGAAATGAATGGGTTTCAATGCTACGACTGCGGTGGCGGCGCAGTGCTTCGCCAAACGGCGATGGCCATCTGTCAAGGGCAACATACTTCAGAAATGGGTACGCGAAGTGCACAGAGACAAGAGTTGCAAACGAAGCACAAAAGCGGTTGCTGGTGGAGTTGTGGAATTGCAGGGCAGCCGAGTGTGCGAATACGATTACGCCTTTAACTGAAATTCTTTAGGACTGCACAACTGGTTTCATTTTTATTTGTTGCATTGTGGGTTTAAGGGTGCAAATGTGAAAATGGAATCTGGAATGGGGGAACGTGGTTCTTCGACTAAGAACTTCGATGCGGGATTAGTTTAGAAACAGGTAGTCTCTGTTAGATCGTTAAATGGTCGGTTGTTAAAGGTTGTTAAGGCTATGTTCTTGTGTTCTTCTTCGGTGGACTATTTGCTTTGCCCTGCCTTATGGAAGCAAAGACAGGCTGAGACCTTCTGTGCATGGAAGCTAGCTTATCAAGCCCCTCGCTCTCATTCAAAAATGCCATTTTTATGGAATACAATGTTTATAATAACGAGCATCCAAAACAAGAAAACGTGACTTGGATAGGAATGTAAAGCGACATGCTTACCTACTTAAAACAGGTAGACTGTGTCAATTTGTGAGAATCTAAGGTCATTTACGTCACAATCGTCTCGAGAAGTGTTGCTTTTCTCACGTAGCTCAGGATCACATCTCTGAGCACGGTTTCTCGTGAAAGTTCATATCGTCCCAAAGATTGCAGCGAAATCAATTATTTTCCGCGTTGCCATAATCTAATTAGCAGTTCAATTTGGTTTCGACTGATTCAAGGATGACCTCTCGACACACGACATATTTCGAACGCAACACCAAATGGACAGGGTGAAGGACCTCGCGGCTTTTTGCTCGGACGCTTTTTTCCCAAGATCGGGTTGTCTGAGAAGTCGGAGATATCAGTATCACTTGGTCAACTTCTGATCGAAGACGACCACGCTGGCGTATAATCGCTAAATTCTTTACTGGTAGCCAGTGTTTCGTCAAGAAGATCATAACAACCATACTACATCCCTTAGGAAGTCGCGCTCTTCCGTTTCAATATCGCTCCATCAATATATGGCTGAGTCACATCGAAGGGAAGACAAACTCCCTCCTTATTGTGTCGGTATAAAACGACAGCTTCTTCCAAAAAGCAGCCTTTGTACATTTTCTCGGAACCTAGCACTTTAAACACACTCACGTCTCATACGGGCAGTAGGTTCTTCTTAAGCGCAAAAACCTGTTTCTTTACACTTTTCTGGAACCACACTTCTATTTTGCGTCGATCTTTCCAACTTTCCCACTGAAGGTGCTCATTAAGACTTGTGTCTCTTTTATGATTTGTGAACAGGTCATTAAAGATCATGGTGATGTATTAAAATAGACATGTAGAAGGACCCTATAAACTATCCGATTATAGGAGAAGCACGACAAGGTACATCTTTTTCAGTCTTTAAAGTAAAGCCATTGTGATAACTTTCTAGGTCGCTGTACAAAAACTCTCTAGCAACAGCTTAGAAATGGTTTTACGCCTAAATGACTTAATATCGCTGGGCTTGATATCGGTCAGGTTGGCTATGATTTAGTTAAAAGGGTGACTTCATGGGGGTGACTTCATGGGGGCGACTTCATATCCAATTTCTAGAACCTAAGCTGCCCTTCTCTAAAACAGGAGTTTTGATGCACATAGGACTTGAACCTATGCTGCGCCGTTAACTTCCTTGCACTTCCTTTTTCTTCCATGTACAGCTGCTAAACCTGCATCTCTCGTCGCCGCCACCCAGTCGTTCTGCTTCCAACCCGCAAAAACCCGTTACCGCAGCTATCATCATCTCGTTCTTGTCGGTTTCGTGATGCCCACTCAGTCAGCTCGACCCGATCAGTTAAACATTGGGTGCGCGATTAAGTGGCGCGAGTTTAAAGTGGCGGACTGTTACGTCATGTAAACGTTGTTGAACCGGTTGAGTCGCCCTCGCTGTCCTTACGGGTCTCAAGATGGATGAGCCGAGCCACCGAGGGTGGGGTTCTTCGTTTCCTGTGGAAACTGTTTGTGCCGGTGGACAAAGGTCAAGTGAAGTAATAAATTTGATGACGTCGTTGGGAAAAGCACCCCGTGGTGGTTCACTAACCTAAGAAGAGGCAGTTGTATGTTCACTGTTGACAGATGTAGGAGTAGCAACTATCACTCCCGGTGAATATCTGCTATCTGATTCAATTTCATGACGATAGGCATAGGCTGCTTGCAACTTCTTTCATAACTACGATCAGGTCCATCATCGCCCAGCCGTATATAACTTCTTTTAAGGTCGTACAAGGTAAGTAATGGGGTACACGACAACAGATGCAGTGACTTTATTGCACAGAGGTCTTTCTAAGCATTTGGATCAGAATCTGTGGATTCCGTTCGATACGATGCCCTGGAGTTTTGCGTACTCTGAGAATCACTGCGCCGTAATATCCCCTTTAAGAACGTCCGTCGCATGTCTCCGTCCGATTCAACTTTCGCTACTATACATCAAGTTTACCATTGCTACCACGCTACAGAACTTACCGAGCTTTGCTTGCTGCTCCTGCATTGTCGAGCCGCCAGGAGGATCGAGAAGGATCTCGCGGGCCTTCATCGAGAACCCCCTGTGGGAGGGATTAGACGGCGTTGGTTGTGTGGACATGGAATTTGATGAGGGACCGACGGACTGACAGTGAGGGATCATGGAATGATGGCTTATAGGCCAAACAAGCTCCTCCTCCAAGCTGGGTCTGAATGAACCTAATGGAAATTACATATTTTGGCTGGGTTGACCTGTCAGTGCCCATTGTTCGGAAAACTGCTCATAGATCACATTGTTTGCGCACCTAATTAAAAGGGACATGGTTCGTTAGTGTCTTTTATTCTACGAGGCCTCTCCCAAGTGCTTTCTTATTGTTCATAGCTCAGTCAGTGCAGAAACGAGTCTTTCATGTGGATGTCCTAAGAGCTCCTTCAGAAAAGCCATTCTTGAAAACAAATGAATAGCCTATTGTATTGAACAGTTCACCACCGACAATGTTCTGTGAAAGAAGATGATGGGAAGCGGATTCGGCACAACAGCCATGTAGTCAAGAGCAGGTTACTGTAGGCGAAGTGGCACAAGGACTGTTCGAGGTTCGTTTTCAATTTTTTACTTTTTTTTTGCAGAAAGCAGCTCGTCCAGGCGATCTGTTTTTAGCATTTATTTTAGCAATATGTAACTCTTTTTTGTTGCAGGAGCCCGCGAAGATTCTTTAAACAGGTTCACAGCATTGACAGCTCCAGTCCCCACCACGCTTAATTTTGCGTAACAGAAAGCAGCTCGTCCAGGCGATCTGTGACTTCTCCAAGAAGCCAGTAGGTGTTCATAACACCCTTTCCCTAAAGGATACGGTAGCGAGGGAGTGTCAACAAAAGGGCAGACCTTAATTATAACATCTCCACGGCTTTCCGTGACAAATCCGCCTACGACGTTGGTGAGAAAATCGTTGGCCTCCTGGGACATGTGTATCTGCCCCGCTGAAAGTGCGTCTGGATTACGCTACGGTAGCGGGGATTACGTTTGCCGTTAGACTCCATCCTAGAGGCCGTGTTGACCGCGTCTCCGAAGAGACAATAACGAGGCATGGTGAGACCGACGACTCCGGCAATGCAGCTTCCTAGGAACCGATGAAACGATCAGATGGACAATAAGATGTACATATTGCGGCAGGATTGGGCTCTGGGTTTCAAGGTGTTTAAGATTCAAGGGGTTGCGGTCTTTACATTGTTAAAGACAAGGGGTTCAGGAGATGAGTCAAAGGACAAATTTCGCCATCTGGATTTGAAGCAGATCCACATTGACTGACAAGGCTTTTAGGTTCGGGGGTCAGGGAGGGCCGTATCGCTTAGGTGATCCTCACCTGTGTTGATTCCAATCCTCAAGTTGATCTTTTCGTTCGGCAAATGCGGAATCCTGACCCTCTTCAGACTCCTCATAAAGGCTAAGGACATCTTCGCGATCTGCCGACAGTGCTCGTTTCCGTTTCGGTGAGGCAGTCCGGACACACAGAGGTAGCCGTCTCCTATCGTCTCCACCTAGGACTCTGCATAAGCCACTTCAAGTAGGACTCGGCCAACCTTGTAGACGTCAAAGGTATCGATGATGCCGTCGAAGTTCGTATAGAGCTCGTTGAGCAAGTTGACCACCTGCAGCGGAGTGGACTTGCTGGCGAGCACGGTGAAGGAGACGACGTCGGAGAAGAAGATGGTGACGCAGTCGAACGCCTCCGGCTCCACCGACTGCCCGACCTTCAGCTTGTCGGCCACTTGCCTAAACGGCCCATCAGTTCACGTTCACAGCCGACCCTACCTGGGGAGCATACGGTAGAGCAGGATGTCGGACTTTTTCTTCTCGTCGATGAGTTCCTTTGTCCGCTCGTTCACCTCCTCCTCAAGTGAGCTCGCATACTGCTCCAGAATGCCGAACACGTGGTCCATGAGGTTCGTGGACCTGGAGGGTGCTTAGAATCTCGTCCAAATATTCCACCTACTTGCTGTTGTTGACTGCCTTCAGAAGCGTCAAGACTGTGTCGCTCGTAGGGCGATGGTGGGGAGCCTCGTCCCAGCAGTCAGTGATGAGTCGAATCTGCAGAGAATTTTCAAATGTTGCCGTGGAACGTTCCTTGCCAGAGAAGGATTGATGTCCGAGTTGGAAGCCAGATAGATCTCAGGACGGAACGGGGGAAGTCCGCCTCGCCTCACCATGTAGATGATCTCTGAAATCGAGCCTTCTTCCGAGTCGTGGACCTCACCTACCGTCGAGCTGCTCCTTTCGATTTTCCAAATTCCAGGCGCTCGTCTTTGTCACCAGCTCGGAGCAAATGATGGCGAAGCTGTAGATGTCGGCCGGCTTTGATCCCGTTGCGGTAGAACCCATGCGAAGGAGCTCGGGAGCCGTCCACAGAAGGTCCTTCTCCACGAGGGGCTCCACGTGTCGTAGTGTTCTCAGACCAAAGCTAGACAGCTTCACTTGCCATCGGTCGTCAATGAGACAGGTAGCCGACGTGAGACGGCCATGGTACTCGAGGAAGCTGTTGTGGATGGCGACGAGACCCTGAAGTATTTCCTTACTTCCCGCATTAAACATTTCATAGGCACTAGGAAAGGATAAGAACATCTTGCGTCCCCCATCATTCTCCAATGCCTACCGCTGCAATATCCCTCATGAGCGAATAGACGAAGAACGCATCAATGGTCATCGAGCCCTTCGCGATGACGTCCCTCAGGCTTCCCCGACCACAGTATCGCCAAACAGAGATGTAGTCTGGCGCATCTTGAACAAATCCAAGGAATTTGTTGAGATTCTCACTGTCGATCTGCCTCATCTAAAAGCTTGATTAGCGCTTGGAAGTAGGTGGTCACCCACATGTCTGAACTCGGAGAAGTCTTCCTTGGTGAGGGGTACCCGGAAAGTATGTTTCTCTCCAACCACTTTCTCCTTGTTGTAGATAAAGAACGAGAATCTTTCGCTTAGAGGTTCACCCTCCGCGCTGACCGGAGCCGACACCGCCGACTGGGTCACACTGGAGGAGAGAGACCTGGCCGAAGTAAGTCCTTGGGCCTACACTTGGTTCTTTCAAGAAGGATTGTCTTCTGAACTAACCTTTTTGCTCATCTCTGGATCGCCCAAATTATGAATACTGATCTGCCACATCTGGTTCAGCCGCTCTTGCTCCTGAATTTTCGCCCTAAAGCAGCAAATCGTTTCGGAAACGGCAGAAGACGCACCGAACAAAGAAGTAGACACCGAATGCTCCTACGCAGATGACTATGGCTCCGATGACGATGGCGATGATAATGTACTTGATGTACTGCTCGACAAAACTCTTGGGACAGTCCAATCCGAGAAAGCCGCAGTCGGGGTAGCTGTTCGGCCGTTTACCGTCCCGATTGTACCAAATTGTGGTGTATTCGTTGTTGTAGAGCGGAACAAACGTCTGGAAGGAAAGAAAGGTTAGTGTGACCGATACTGGATGTAAAAAGAAAGAAAACAAAGGAAAGAAAGACGCAAATTTGGCTTTAAAACAAAAGAAAAAATAATTCCAACCAGCCGGATTCGAACCAGCGACCTAAGGATCTCTGACCAACACTACAGTCCTCCGCTCTACCAACTGAGCTATGGTTGGATGAGCGTCGAAGAGCTTCAAACAGTATACTATCTCAATGAAATAAAATTTTAGGAAAGTTTCAGAAGTTCTTAATCTTCCTTTAACTATTTATGTTAAGACGCTCACTTTACTCTTACCGTGATGTATCCCGTCTCGGTCATATCAATCCTGCCGAAAGCCTGCAGCTGCTGGGAGCTGTTGAGCCCCATAATAAAGAAGACCGGTACTCGTGTTCCGTTGTCTCCGATGATGACGTGACCGGAAAAGCCTAAAATAGTCATGAAACTTTGCTAGGAGACCTAGGCAACCGTCAAAACTCCCAACAGCGTCCATCAACAACACGCTTCCAGATTTCTTTCCACTTTTCCGGTCCCTCGTCAGCGACCTGTTAAGAGCTAGGCCATAGAGGTAAAGGGAGTCTGCCAAGTGGCCGGCATATCTTGCAGCTTCTCCCGATGGGTTGTCCTGGCACTTCCGGTCGCAGTAGAACGGCCAGTCATTCATCTTCGCTACGATCTCTTCAGAGAAGTTCGACATGTACTGGTGGGATTGTTCGTTTTCGTAGTCTATCTAAACGGAAATTACTATAAGACGTTAAGCATTGCACCCTACTTTCAAATTCAAAGTTAAGCATTCAAAATCAGCCACAAATCTGATGTATTTTACAATCACACGGTGATGCACAACCACGCACAATGTCAGTCCTCTAGTTTCTTGGACGGATTTCACTATTTGCACCAGGAAACCTAGATCTCAGGTTCGAGTCCAGATATTTGAGATCTATTTTTAGCTACCGCCCTGTTTTCGCAAATAACCTACCAATAAAGCGGCTTTAAACGCTTCTCGGGCTTCGTTGTTCCTACCGTCGGGATTCTTAGTGTCGGCCTCCCATATCGACGTTATCTTATCTTGACCTGTAAGCATTGGGCTAACAAGACGGAGTCACAATCTATGGCTCACGAATTTCATCCATCGAGGGCAGGACGTAGACGTACTCGCTCGTCGTCATCCCTTGGTCCTTGGCCGCGAGCATAAAGCTTCTTTTTTCGGACCCGGTATTGAGACAGGCTACGATGACTGAAACAACGCGTCTATGTGACAACAGAACCTGTCTGGGCACCTACTCCTGGCTCTGGACTTGACTTCACCTAGCACTCTTGCCAAATCCTTATGGACGCCAATGTCCGATCGATAGGTGATGGTGATCTTGCCATTGAAGGAGTTCACCGCTGTCTGAAAGTAGTGGATAAAGTAGATTTAAAGTAGACCAGTACCTCCAAATCCTGGTTCAGATAGGTACATCTCTGCTCGGCGCCTCCGACCGAATAGAGCACCGCCATCTCCTTCCACTCATACTGGAACATAATCGCGCACACAGCTACTCCAATCCTAAAGGCAATATTGCATGCTTCGCCACATCTATCTACAGCCTCACGCATAGGAATTGACAGTTACCGTAGCTAGCGTCGGATATCTCGGAAGATTGCTGAGCTCCGCACTCGTTGTGGGACCCCACAGCCACAAAGGCATGTCGTAATAGCCACAGATGATGCCAACGTCCAAAGCGGCTGAATGGGCTCATGGAAGATAAAGCTCGTTGACAGTGCTTACGGGCGTTGCAGGGAGGTCCAACGATAAGGTCGACCTTTTCTTCAAGAATCATGGAGATCGTGTATCCTGTCGCCTGGTGCTCGTCACATTCTTCGTAACGCCAAACAAAAGTGAAATTGACCCCAGGAAGGAGCGCCTCACGGGTGATGCGATCCATGGCCAAGCGGACGGCTGAGGCCGACCTACCGTAGCCGACAAGAGGAACCAATTCTGCGGTGACGCGGGGTATGAGCATTCCGATCTTTATATGCACGTCTGCTTGATCCTTGATCAAGTTGCTTTCATGAGTATTTAGACGCAAAACGTCACTTACATAGGGAGTATATTGAGCCTGTGACGAAGGGATAATAAGAGGAAGGAAAAATAGAGCCTGAAGCCGTCCCATTGGCGAAGATGGAATAATAATTGTGGCGATAGAGGTCAAACAATCCGTGCGTCATAGTAATTTAAGGATTCCATATTGGTTATGTTATGAGGAAACGCCTATCCTCTCAGGGAGATATCAATCAAATCAAACATGTAGCGATCTACGAGAATCCCAGCCTATGGATGGAAGAGATCGGGTCCGGTATAACTCATATCAGGGACAACTAATACCGTGGATAGGACATACCGTAGACAAATGACTCAAACAACAGATTATAAGGCCTATTCTTTGAAAACAGTTTTCAAAAATGTTTGTAATAAGTTGTCTCCACGTGTGGGTCTGTGTACCGGATTCCGGAGTCTCCGCACAGCGCCGGTCTAGAGTTCGTCCCGAAATCGAATTTTCTCTGGTCTAGATAACTTAAGAACAGAAGACAGGGTCTTCACATCCCCAAACTCCCATCATCCAACTTTGTAACCCTTGCGCAGATTCCATGTTCCATCGCCTTCGCCTCACACTTTCTCTGTTGCACACATATCACTTTCAGATAGATTTTAATACTTTTCTCTCTAAACAATCCTGAACCAGGCTTACGACACCGTCGGCACATGCAAACAGAGACTAAGGCACAAATTACAAAGCACGTGATCCTTCGGCTATTATGCTAGAAGACAAAATGCAATATGCAAGTACTTGTATTTACAACGAAGAGAAGTGTGGGGAAGGCAGGTGGGGTTTGTGGAAGTGATCTGGACCTGAGGCGGCGAGCTACACATAGAAATCGATTGCACTCTCTCGTCTACGCAGAATAGAAACTCTCGCGGAAATCTACTAAATCTCGAATCGTCACAATTATGGCATCCGTTCTGGGGAGGAGGTAAAGGGGTGGAAAATGCGAGTTTCTTTGGCTACAGAACCTATCAGTTTTTGGGTTTCCGGCCACGGTAGGACCTGGCCGACGTGGGCGCGGGAACTGGCATCGTGGGGTCCCGTGCACTCGCGCGCATAGAGTCGAGGCCACCGGCTTGGCGAATGGCTTCGTCGTTCATCTGGTGACACGAACCCAGATGCCGTTTCATATTGCCCTTGTAGACGGTGACGAACGCACAGAACGAGCAGATGTACGGGTCGTCAGCGTTGTTCGTGTTTGACGTCTTCTTAGGCGGCGGTTGCGCTGGCAGCTCGAACGATGGACTCTCCGGACCGGTGGACGCCGGACTTCCAGAGACACCTTTGACTTTGGACGACGGCCTTCTTGGTGCCGACAGGGGTTGCGAAGGTCCACCCGCTTCGTGTGGAGACTTGGAGCAGAGGAGGAGGTGGCGGCGGATGTTTACCTGGAAAGATGGGATGCTTTTTTTATTCTGTCCATCAAATACCAAACTGATATTCGAGTCCAAAGAAATGGTTTAGAGGATACGTCTGATAAATCAGAAACCATCCCAAGATTTAGTGTTACTAACTTTTGAGGAAAAAGAAGAGGACTGTCCACGGAGAATTTCTACGATGGAAATGACCGATTTTTAGTATTTTTCCACGGGTTGAACCCACTCCCTCACCTTGAAATTGCTGATGAACTTGTCGCAAAACGGACAAATCGAGGTGAACTTCCCGATGAGGTCCTCGGCGGTCTGGATCGCGCCGCCCGGCGGCTGTTCCAGGCACTTCTGGATAATCGATTCGCGACACACATCGTTCCTGCCGATGTGACCCGTCAGAGAGCGTTTTGATGGATAGACGCCTTTGCACGCGATGCAGAGTACCCGTTCTACTTCCGGAAGCGTCTCGTTAGGCGGTGGACTGTTCTGAAACGTGGACTTTAGTCCTGCTTCCGGACAGCCCTTGTGAACTACAGTGGGACTGCAGATTACTGTAGGATGGTCGTTATTTAGGGGAATTGTGTCACCCCCATTCCGTCACTCATAAACGTTGCAACAACTGCTCATTACATGCTACTGTAAACATTTACGCACAAGTCGCTGCAGAAGAAGGTCGCTCGCCGTCCGATCGCAATCAGATCGTCTGCGGCGGACGGACTATATGCGACAACGTCAGTCAGCTGGCCGGTCGGCCGTCTACAGCAAAGCGATAAATTTGAATGCGAGTAGTAACCTAGTTTTTTTTTGCGTGGAAATGTTGCGATTTCGGAGCGGGTTTTACAAAGACTGGACACGGAGCTACGCATGGCGCAAAGAACGTGTGATCTGAAGCCTCAAGTTCCTCAAGAAAAGCGGCGCTCTTAACCATCTGACCAACGTAGCCCGGCTCTTCACATTATATGTTTCCTAGACCCATTTCACATATTCCGTACACACTTTAGTTCGCCCTTCCCGAAGTAGTTTAATCGGCGATGGCTACCGTAATCCATGGGTCGAAATTCTGCAAAAAAACGCTGATTTACGAGTTCAAAGGGACCAGTGTAATGTTTCCATTCAGTCTGGGGACCAAAATAGAAACACTCTCACACTTTGGATGTCTATCATCTTTAAAGAACACCCCTTTGAAGACGAAGCCAAGACAAACAGGTTGAAACTGGACCTTCGGGACCTTTGTCGGCAGATGAGTGATAAGGCTCGATGAGAACGCTGTGATGGTCACTATCAATCATCGATCGATCGATTTCTAAGTGATTCATTTTCCCGTCGGCCCGAGCCCAGCGAGTTTACACAAGACGGCATGCGAAAAAAAGATGAGCGATGAGCTGCGAGACCTCGGATGGTTGACGTTTGAGAATCTTTGCAGCATGAGCAAAGAATCAGGAACGGAATGAGTAAAGAAAAAGTGAAGGACAATGTTATTTGGGTTTTACCTCCACGCCACTTTGGGTTCGTTGGGCTCAGGAGCAGACCTTGCTGTTGCCAGAATGTTTTCTTAAGTCTCTTTCTCCTAGGTCGCTAATGTTACAGTATGTTGAAAGCAAGAAAGAAGAAATGGAGTGGACAGACCGGGCTTTTCTGCAGATGCCAGGGTATAATGAATGCATGGACCAAGGATGTGAAAATCCTGGAAAAAAAGGTAATCTACGGAACATTGTTTTGATAAGAAAGGATGCACGATTTCCTTCTGAGAAACATAGTCTTCTTAGTGTCGCTTCAATAATGAGACAACAATTCTGTTCGTTTAATCGCTTTCTTTTGTTTATTTACGTTTTCTGAAAACCATTACACTCATCAGCAAAGCGTTTTTCACCATTCTTTCCCACGGAAATTTCTGAGCGCTCATTCTCAGTGTAAAAATGCCTAGCAGCGGCGGTTGTAGCGAAAGAACCTTTGACTTTTACTAAAGCAGTCACGTATTTTGTAAAGAAGCCAGATGGCTAATGTTTCTTGTCCAGAAATGTCACATATTAAAGTTCCCTCTGGATAGTGACAAATGTCCTTTCTTCTCTAAAGCGGGCTTCTTCTAAAGAAATTCAAGCTTCTCTAAAGAATTCAAGTCTCAGAGCACCTATTTACTCTAAAGTGCAGAGGTCGCAGAAAGAATAATTAATGTCCAAAAATTCCGCTCTCGATCCCGTTGTTCGATAAGAGCTTCGTCACATTTTTTGATCTTATCGACCCGCGTCCAACAAAAACACCCGAGTTTCACTGCTTTCGCGATTGCATCGGCACTTACGTCGTTCACCGTTGACGAGATGCCGGAGTCGTTGGAATAGTCGAGATAAGGATCTCCCGGTGTTGCGTTCTCCTGTTGCATCTGACCGCACCACACCGCTTGGCCACTCCAGTTCTGGTAGTCGGACTGAGGCTGAGGGTAGAAGCCCCCGCTATCGGACTGAGGATAGCCCTGGTCGTAGTAGTTCCAGTTGCTGTCCGGCACGTTGGGGTCACCAGAGAGGACGGCGTATGTTGAGGAGAACATTTCCGGGAGTCCCGTCATGGACTGGTGCCCATAAGGTGGAGGGGCTGGATGATATGGGTACTGGAATTGTTGTTCCTGTGGAATGGTTGATAGCACAGCCTGAAGAAGGTGAATAAGGAGGGTAAACCGAGTCTTCAGATGTCAATGTTATGGAGAGGTACTTCAAAGGCCCATAAAATGATTGTTAACGTGAAAACAAAAGAAATAAAAATGATTCCAACCAGCCGGATTCGAACCAGCGACCTAAGGATCTCTGAACAACACTACAGTCCTCCGCTCTACCAACTGAGCTATGGTTGGACAGGATCCAAAGAGCTTCAGATAGTATACTAACTCATGAAAAATGCTAATCTGAGGCATCTTGCAAAAGATTATGCATTGAACTCCCTTACCGTTCTTTCAATTCCCCCTTTTTCATGTGCTCACCATCTTCTTTACGAAGCCAGGGCAATTGGTGGAACCAGCAATGTGACAGACATATGCGGAGTAATTCCTTTAGAACCTCAAAAGGGGGTCAGACCCTTAACGCTGTGAACACTTTTACTGTAACCCCCTAGCCCACTAAAACTCACATAATCTCCATTATCCACTTTAACAGGATAATCTGGGGGCTGCTGCTGATAGCCAGGCAGATTTTGCTGTTGTGGAGGAGGGGGAATCTGTTGAGTGTTGATCCCATCGGAGGAGACCGAGTTGAACGAGGAGGCTTCGTAGTCGGGCGCGTAGTAGCCCGGAAGTTGCTGGTGAGTGTCAACGGCCGTTGGAGGGGGCTGCTGATGCATGTGGACAGCCGCCGGCGACATCGCCTCCTCTGTCGTCGGCGACAGTAGCAACTGCCTCAACATCGGTCTCCTGAAATGGGTTCCAATTTTTGTAAAGGGGACGATCTGAAGCGAGAATCGATAAATTCGTCAAACAAAAACCGCTCTCGTCTCGAGTTGCGGGTGCCCCTCCTCGAGAACGCGATCAGTCGCCGCAGCGGACTCTACCACACGGGGGGCTCTCGAAACGATCGCGTAATTAATAAATCTCGAGTTTCAGTGAAACGTTTTAGCAGCGGCGACGGCCACGGCGACGAAGTGGCTGCCGACGCTGAGGGCTCCGCGGCGACGAGCATTAGGGGACAGTGTACAAAACTGAAAGTAAACTAACGCGCCGTTCTCCTCTTCGATCTTTGCGTGCCTCTCGGGCGGCAACATGCACGCCCCAGGCGTAAACTTCGTAGCCACAAAAGGTCGTGTCGGGACCATACCCTATAAGGGGTGTTTCACGGAAGCAGTTATTTCTTTGCGGTTTTCCGGTTTTTTACTTTCCGGAGCTGAGAATCAAGGATGGCGATCTAAGGGTTTTTAAGGTGAAAATCGACGGTTTACAAGAAGGAAAGGGAATTCCAGAACAATTTTGGTCCTAATGAGCTCCAAGCCAAAAAAGGACCATTACGGTCACAGGGCTCCAGGGGCGTTCTTCTGCGACGGGCGACGCCGCTGTCCGCCGAAGATGTAGTGTTCCCCCGCGACGCTCCGCCGCCCCAACCTTGACCCAACGGGCAGACGGGACCGCAACGGGCTCCCGGCGGTCGAACGGACGCGCGCGCGACGGCGGATATACGACGGAGCGTTGTGACTTCGCGCTGAGGGGAAGGATAAACAAATTATATTTCACCGCGGATCACAGTGAAAAGCGAAACCCTCGAAGTTGAGGGTCGACAGTAACTCCTGAGAGGAGACCGTTATTTTGGGAAAAATCGCGGTTAAATCGTGGTGTAGATTCAGTGAAGCCCGGAAGTTCAGACTTTACAAAGTGCTTTACAATAGGAAATGCTCTCCATACCCTTCAGTTTCTGCCCTGCTGCTTATTATTTCCTGTTTCCTCGGTTCGTTTTATTCTTTCCTTTTGATTTGTCAACACAGGCCACACGTGGACACATGCTTTTCGACACACGGACACAATACAGCTGCTTTCCTCCGGGAGTCCAGGATTTTAACTTTAACTTAACTTTTAACTTTTATTTTAACAACACAAAATGAAAGACTCCAGGATTGAGATACATAACTCAAAATTCCGGTCAAGGGTCAAACATGTGCTTTATTCATTCCATCCAATCAAGACAGCAATAACCTTCACAGACATTTATTCATTCTTCTTATTGTGCGTCTTCTTCCACTCAACGTACATCGAATTTGATGGCTTCTCATCGACTACCGTAGTCCCAAACGGCTTTGAAGCACTTTGACGCCTTACCGGTCTCTTTTCCGTGGGTAGCGCCAACAGCGCATCGCTAGGCTTGTAGTCGTTCTCCGCCTTCTTTCCAAAATTTTCGGTCTAAAAACCAACTTTGAAGACTTACAAGACAGCAACGGAATGCGACACTATCACACACATGCAAAATGGAAAAAATAGGAAATAGAAAATAAAAATTTATGTAAAGGCATGCGGGACAATGAAAGCTAATTGGAATGTACTGTTAGGAGGTGAGACGGAGGGTCGTAGATGGTTCCGAGGAGCCAATGGGTTTCCATCAGTCCTTTCCCCTAAATGACAAAACTGATTGTAGAGGAAATACGATCAAAGCTACCTTGACGATGATCTCTCCTCTAGGCTCAGTGATGAATCCCCCGACCACTTTTGTGAGGAAGTGATTAGCGTCTGCGGACAGGTGGATCTGGCCAGCTGTAATTCGGCTTAAAAGGGCGAGGAAAGGAAGGAGCTTACGTTTTCCGTTGGACTCCATCCTAGAAGCTGTATTCACTGTGTCGCCGAAGAGGCAGTAGCGAGGCATGGTGAGACCAACTACTCCAGTGATGCAGCTTCCTGAAAGAGGACATGAGGTGTCACCGGATTGATACAAAAGTTTAACCGAATCAGATTAAATTTAAAAGAGTGCTATGCTCATATACCAGGCCATTTTGATGAAAGTCCGTGTATTCGACGTATTGACTGTGTCGTCGCAGGGTTTTTCCTATAGGTTTTCCAGCCAAAGATGTTCCAGCAATTTGCACAAAGAATTCTCCTCGTTTTTCTTATGGCTTGGAGGTGTTCGTCTCGATTGTTTTTATGGACAAACCTGTGTGAATTCCAATCCTCAAATTGATCCTCTCATTCGGAAGATGCGGAATCCGAACCGAAGACAAACTCCTCATGAAGGCCAGCGACATCTTGGCTATGTGAGCGCAGTGCTCGTTTCCGTTTCGGTGAGGCAGCCCGGACACACAGAGGTAGCCGTCTCCTATAGTCTCCACCTAGGACTCTGCATAAGCCACTTCAAGTAGGACTCGGCCAACCTTGTAGACGTCAAAGGTATCGATGATGCCGTCGAAGTTCGTATAGAGCTCGTTGAGCAAGTTGACCACCTGCAGCGGAGTGGACTTGCTGGCGAGCACGGTGAAGGAGACGACGTCGGAGAAGAAGATGGTGACGCAGTCGAACGCCTCCGGCTCCACAGACTGCCCGACCTTCAGCTTGTCGGCCACTTGCCTAAACGGCCCATCAGTTCACGTTCACAGGCGACCCTACCTGGGGAGCATACGGTAGAGCAGGATGTCGGACTTCTTCTTCTCGTCGATGAGCTCCTTTGTCCGCTCGTTCACCTCCTCCTCAAGTGAGCTCGCATACTGCTCCAGCATGTTGAACACGTGGTCCATAAGGTTCGTGGATCTAGATATATGTATACATGCTTGTATGCGGAGAATCGAAAAAAACTCACTTTCCCAAGTTCATCCCTTTAAGTAAACTTCGGACAGTCTCGATTTTCGGTCGATGGTGTGGTCCCTCATCCCAGCAGTCGGTAATTAGTCGAAACTAAAGCGAACAACTGTTTCGAGTGTTCTCCTGACTTACCATGGCTGGATTAAGGTCCGGGTTCTCGCTTTGTTTGAGGTCCGGCCTGAAAGGGCTTAATCCACCCTTCTTCACCAGGTATATTATATCTGTAATTGGGAGTAATAAACTTTCTTTCATTTCTGCTCACCTTCAGCACGCTCGGACCGGTTGTCCAGATCCCAAGCAATGGACTTCGTGATGATCTCGGAGCAGATGATGGCGAAACTGTAGATATCTCCTGCTTTTGTGCCGATAGGGTCGTTATCACGCATGATCTCCGGCGCCGTCCAGAGAAGTTCTATAACCGAACAGGATATATTTTAATAAATATGACACCCATTGTAACTTTGACCAACAGAAAAGCTTACACCTACCAACCTACCGTTCTCCGTCCTGGCCTCCAGCGCTCGGATCCCTCTCGCTCCAAAATTCGATAATTTCACTTGCCAACGGTCATCGATCAGGCAATTCGAAGAAGTCAGTCTTCCATGACATGTCAGAAAGCTATTGTGTAGCGCCACGAGCCCCTAAACGATTCCATCGTCTGCATTTCATCTATGAAAGATGGCCCCCACTGAACAGATGTCTTTCAAAAGCGAATAAATGAAGAAGGCATCTATGGTCATATTCCCTCTCGCGATGACATCCTGCAGACTCCCTCTGCTACAGTATCTCCACACGGAGATGTACTCTGGAGCGTCTTGTACAAATCCCATGAACTTGTTCAGGTTCTCGTTGTCCAGTTGACGCATCTGAATTACAGTAGTTTGGACTAGGAGCTTCAGGAGCGGACCTGGCGAAATTCATATGAATCGTCCCTGGTGAGTTGAATCCTTGCTCGATGCTTCTCGCCTACGACTCTCTCGTGGTTGTAGTAGTAGAAGGCGTACTTTTCACTGAGGGAGCGATCGGCGAGCGAGAAGCGGTCGGAAACGGAATGAATCCCGGATTGGAGGGAGCGCATGCTTTTCGCTCCATCACTTCCCTGTAATGTTCTTGTGTTGTACACCTTGTTTCTCATAATCTCTGCTCACCTTAGTAGTGTCCGGCTCCCTCAAGCTGTGGATGCTTATCTGCCACATCTGATTGAGACGTTCCTGCTCGGCAGCTCGAGTTCTGAAACAAAGAAGCCCTGCGTCATTTATGGAACCAACTCACTTTATGAAGATGTAGACGCCAACAACTGTAATTATGACGATGATGACGCCGAGCACGATGGCGATGATGACGAACTTGAGATAGGTTTCCGCGAACGTCTTCGGGCAGCTGTTTCCATCGAAGCCGCAGCTCGGCGTGCTCAGAGGCCGTATTCCCCCTTGCCTGTTGGCCCAGATCGTGTTCGCTTCGTTCGTGTAAAGAGGAACAAAGTTCTAAACGGTCAAGTGGCAGTGCAGTAAAAGTGGGGACAGAAGTAGTGTATTACTCGCCAAAACTGATGGCTGGCGTGGCTCGATTATGAAATCAAGGAAAACGCTTACACTTACAAAGTCGGACTCGGTCATGTCGATCCGAGCAAAGGACTGGAAGAGCTGAGAGGAGTTCATGCCCATCACGTAGAAGACTGGCACACGAGTTCCGTTCTCTCCAATGATCACATGGCCAGAGTAGCCTGAAAAGTGGAAGTGATGTGTACAGCACGGCAAGGGAATTTTCCCTTTGGTTCACCCCAAGGGTGCCCATATTTAAATAGTAACCCATATTCATCCATTTTAAAAGCTGTAACGCTGTACCGACTTCGTCTTTAACGAAATGGACAAACCACCAACCATCAAAGCTCCCAACAGCGTTGCTCAACAAAGCGGCCCCGGATCGCGTCGCATTCTGACGCTGTTTTGTTTGGGTCATGGTGCGATTAAGAGCCAGTCCGTAGAGGTAGAGGCTGTCGGCCAAGTGTCCAGCATATCGTCCAGCCTGCACGGGAGGTTACGAAATGCATTCTACCGGTCTTACCTGTCCCGTTGGATTGTTCTGACAAGTGTAGTCGCAGAAGAATGGCCACTCGTTCATCTTTGATATAATGGTTTCCGAGAAATTGGCTATGAACTTGTTCTTCTTTTCGTTTTCGTTGTCAATCTAAACGCCGTTTCGGTTCTTCGAGCTTATGAGTAAACTACTTATAGTTAGTGGGCAGGTAAAATGTGAGTGTATAAATCGTTGTGTTCTGGTTGTTGTGGCTGTGCTGTGGTTTAGAGATACAATTCAATTGGTTTAGAGTTAATACATTGTCACTCCATATCAGATATCTTTGTTTGAAACACTTGACCTTACCAGAAGGGCAGTTTGGAACGCATCTTGGGCTTCGGCATCCCTTCCATCGTCTCCCTTCCACATCTCCCCCACATCTTTAGTCCCTGAAATCGCTTTCAAAGCACGCTTTACAGTTGTTCAAGAGGCTTATTCTACTTCTGTCGTCCATCTCCGGCAAAATGTAGACGTACTCATCGGTAACCATGTCTTTATCAGCAGCCAGAAGCATGAATTCTCGTTTCTCCGCACTTGACGTGAGGCACACGACGACAACTGAAATACATTTGACAGATTTATGCGAAGTTGTCTCCTTAACTACTTCTAGATTTGCTCTTGACCTGAGCCATGACGGCGTCCATGTTGGCTGTGCGGAGTCGCATTTCGGTCCTGTAGACTAGGTCGATTGAACTGTTCGTGTCGCGGATGGCGCTCTAAGAGCGCAGTTAAGAAGATCTTGTCTGGGTGAGATGTTACCTCGAGGTCCGCGGCGAAGTACCTGCAGCGCTCCTCGACTCCTCCTGTGGTGTAGAGGAGTGTTAGTTGAGTCCAGTTGTACTGCTGCATGACTGAACAGATGGCGACGCCATACCTGCAAATGGGAAGTTCAGCTATTGTCGCCAAAACAATGAAGTCAACAGATAAAAACAATCCTAAACCAAACGACCCTTGTCGTGACTTTTGTTACATGACTCCTATAGATGTGTGACGACTTGCTTTCCTAAACGACTGCGCCGGTCTACGATCATTGCACTTACGAGTAGGAGTTCACTGTCACCGTAGCCAGCGTCGGGAATCTAGGCAAATTACTGAGCTCTGCGCTCGTCGTCATTCCCCACAACCATAAGGGCATGTCGTAGAAGCCCGCAATGATCCCGACGTCAAGTGCAGCTGCAATATTTTAAAGATCACGCTACCGTATACATTAAGTGCTACTTACGGGCATTGCATGGCGGTCCCAGGATCAGGTCGACCTTTTTGTTCAGGATCAGGTCGATCGCATAGCCCACAGCCGTGTGCTCGTTGCACTCTTCGAAGACGACAGTAAAACTAGTGACGTTTTTCAAGAGGAAAAACTGGTAGAAGCCTACCTGAAATTGACTCCGGGCAAAAGACGCTCCTCGGTAAGACGATCCATTGCTATATTTACAGCGGACGCACTTCGACCGTAGCCGACTAGAGGGATAAGGTCGGGCGAGGTCTTGGGTATGAGCATTCCTATTTTGACGAACACATCGGCCTGGAATCCGGTTCAAGCCTGGATGTACTGGAAAAGGTGTTACCTGCTTGTCGTACTGGGCAGTTGCTACATGAAGGCAAAGAAATGCAACCACCGCAAGTTTAAAGAGAAGCATGGTCGCACACTGCGGACGCTCATAATTGTTATCCGCGTTCATTATTAACGTTTTGTCGGGCTTCATGATCTAATAGAGACCACCGTTCGGAAGACCGACGAAGGAGTCCGAAAATACGAGCGACATTGTCTGCTTCAGAAGGTATAGTGGCTTGGCGTCCAAACAAGAAAACACCGAAAAAATAGGGAAGAAAGACAGACGCCGAGGGAACCATTCCGAATGGATGAAGCGCCGAAGGACAGAAAGCTGAAAAACGGTACGCCGATGAATGGGCAAAAAAAGAGAAATGTCGAAGATTAACACATTTTAGGACATTTATTAAGGTGCTTTAGGTCACTAGGTTGTTATCTGCTTAGATCCCGGTTTCTTTTCTTTATCTATGCCCTTGAAAAACAAATCAAATAATAGTCCGAGTAGGGTCCCTTTTGAAGACCGTGCAAAGGAGATCTCTAGGGCTGCAAATATATTATGCGACGACACAGAAGATAGCATACTGAGCACACCATGTAGCAAGTTAGCACCTTGATCTGTTCGGATGAAGTAAAGTCGACCGAAAAGAACGGTATTTGCACGTCATTTCTCCCTTGTAAGATTTCAGTGAATCTATTCCACGCGTAATGTTAGTTAATCTTGAATCGAGACATTGCTCCGGAAGTCCGGCACCCCCTAACCCGAACACTCGCATTTTCCGGCAAACAAAGCGTTTACAACCCGTTAATTTGTCAATTATCGTGATGATCGATGAGATATTAATCGGCCGTTTTCCTCGACATGCTGTTCGTCTCCTTTGATAGATGCGGACCAGTTGTTTGGCCAGATGTTCAATCGCGCACCGCCAGTGCGCGAGACACTTGCGCCCAGAAGAGCGGCGCTCTTGGCGGCGACCTTGCGCCGCGTAACTTCGCTGACAAACGACCTCAGATGGCCGTCCGCAGATAAGGAGTTTCCAAATTGAGACGTTCGCACAGTGAACTCTTATCGCCTTTTTAATCTGGAAGTCAGCCTGGGGCGTTTGAAAATCGCGGCCACGTTCTACGGTTTTTAGTTTCTCCTCTTTCCCAGTTTGCTACCGCACAGAAGCCGGTCACTAGGCCCTGTGCTCTTATAACTAATGACTTTTTTTTAATACATACTTCTGATCTGCCGAGCTACGGTATGCTCGACTATTCCTATAGTATTATATGCTTTCGTAAGACCCTTCTATGGCTTCTAAGAATTTCCCTCATTATATTTGATCCAATTGTCAATCCTGCTGACGAAAATGGTAGTTTCGATTGAGTCGCAGTCAGTTGTGAACGCGTGTTCACAACAGCGTCCATTTCTAAACGTGGTCCGACGTTATGGGCTTGAACAGGGACGCTCACCATTACTGTTTGACTGCTATTAGAATTTTAATCATTGTCAGTCCCTAAAGCCTGCAAGAAGCACTTAAATCCTTTGTCGGTAAATTTAAATGTCAGTATCCAGCAGTACAAACATTATTCAACAGGGTGAGCTTAACACGTTAAAAGCTCTGAGTTGCATTCCTAGAACAGTGACCATGTGTCCCGTGTCTCAGGCGTTGCTCGCGTTTGCTTCATAACTCTGCACACCCTAGGAGCGAAGCCAGTGTTTACGTGTGGACTACCCAGCTACTCCCCAATTAGAAAAGCGCCTCCTTTTTGCCTCCGTGTAATCAATAGCCTCCACAGTTAGTTCTTCCGAAAATACCTCCTATCACACATAAAAGTGTCAATTTTATGGGTCTCTTTCCACTTTTCCTTCTCGCCTATTGTTCTTCTCCACCCCACGCTCTTGTCGTCCATTTACAATGTTCATCGAGGCAGGAGGGCGTGTCCACCGTTTAGTTACTCGCCGATCCCGACGATCGGGGTCACTCCGAGGCTAATAACGTCGTCAACCGCGCGCTAAAGCTGTAACAACCGCGGCGAGTGTCTTTGATGTTGACCATTTTACCATCTCCTAAATGTAGAGCTTCCGTTTCAGATGGCCTTTCCGAAGATTCGCTTTAGGACACTCCGGAAGACGCTGAAGTCGGAAAAGCCAGCTCCAGATTCCAATATCTACTATACACTTCCATCTACTTCGACCGCCCCTCAGCCAACTACAGCCTTCGACTTTGTGTCTGACTTTGTGATTCTCCAAATCCTGAAGTCTCTCGACGTCCATGAGCTCCTAAAAGTCCGATTAGTGTCCAAGAGACTCAACAACATTGTTCAAGTAATTAAGTGCGCGGAGATTCCATTATTATGACGTCCTATTGCAGAGGCACTCGGAACAGTTGGCCAAGGTCGAGAGATCTGGATTTGTTTTAATTGGACTTCCCGGCGACAAGACTTCCTTTCTGGGCGCCTCCAATTACGAGCCACAAGATGTTGCCGTTTCGATTCGACACATGGACCAGGGACTGAGACATGTCGCCATCCGGGATGCGGTAACCGTCGAGGGGGTCCACATGGACTACAGAGCATGTCAGATGATGCAACGCTCGTTTCGGTGTCACATTCCGAAATTGGAGATCTACGGAGGACAAATTGACGTCGAGTGAGTTTATATAAGAGCTAAATCCCTTGAGCGGGCTGAATAGGGTCAGGCTTCGCTTCCGAGACACTATTGTCTTTTTTGAAGTGCACACCTGTTTTGGTAAACATGCAGCCGGTGATCCCTGTGGGCAAATTCCTATTTTTTACATATCTATCCTTAAAAAATTCCGTGATCTAAAGAATATCTATAAGAATAAGCTGCTTTTACCACATGTTGTCCTCAAGACTAACGTACAGCTAGTAAAGATGGACAACTTTTCTGAACAATGCAGCTGGCGAAAATTACACCCCTGCAAGACCCATTTAATCACCCCTAATTATGATGTTTTTCCAGTTCTGCCACCTTCTGTAAGCTCGTCTGTCGCTGGAACGTCTCCGACCTCTCGGTCGGCGACTTGAACGTGTCACGTCAGCTGATTGACGACCGCTTCTTTCGGGTCAATCGGCAATTGCGCAATTTCACCGCCGCTTTTTCGGATAAGCAAATGTGAGTAATGCGATACCGTCGGGGAGAGGCTAATTGCGGAAGGATTTAGGCTCCCCGCGCTAACAGATGCCACGCTGGAGAAGTGGTGGGTTAATGAGAATTGGCCATCCACTCTGGTCCTCAAAAACTGTCAGACAAACATCACCAACGATGGAATCATAGCGCTGGTCAAGGTGAGAAAGGACCCGAGATCCATCAGTTATCCATTCATGCTTAAGGGCCTCGTCTACTTCACCAGATCCAGGGCCCTGACGGTGGGAGGCTTCTGCGACTCAGAACCAATCTTGTGGGACTTTGGAGTTATATGCGATTCTCAGCAAGAAATGGTCAAATCAGTTAATTCCCTTTTTCCAAACACTGCCAGTATCGTCGAAGAAGACTCTGAGCTTCTGGTCCTCGTTGAGGAGAACACGCCGATAAGGCTGAAGATTGCCTATTACTCCCGCGATTGTCCGCATTCGGACAGCGATTGTTGAATAAATTGACAAGTAGCAGCGACATTAGCAAGGCGGATTATCTCGATAATTGCTTGGCACCCCAGGGAGCCATGAGGATGCGCTTCCTTTAATTGTTGTTTTCGTGGGAGCCGCTGTGGGGATTATGGAATTTCTCACATTTGCGTCGCGGCGGGGTGTCGGAGGCGTCAAAGGGGCTGCGAAGACGGGAAAGTGATGTCGTCGTTTCACACTTTGGGGTCCGATGCTTCAAAGGATTGCCGATCGGTAGCAATGGCAATGACACTTACCGAGACTACCTACTGGGTAATGGCTTCGTATCATGCAAGACGCCGAGAAATGAATTTACGGCTATCATAATCTGCGAGACTAGCGTAGGAGAGGCTTCTACCTATCAACTGCACAAGATACCACTTCCTTACCATCGAGATCAACCTTGGTCCTAAAGCACGAAATGGTCTTTTATTCCAGATCAGTTGTTTGCCTTCAAAAGTATCGAAGCAATGCCGGAAGGGGTAAGTAAAACCCATCTAAGGAGAACTCACACCACATACAGATCATATAACTAATACATACCCTAGACAAATCATTCAAAGGACTGCAGGAAATCTGCTGAAAAGGGAGACGACCGATATAAGACGTTTACTTTCATATGTCACAATCACAATCGAGCCAAACGGACTAAATTATTAACATAGAATAATTTCGGCGAACACTGATCCTAGACTCTAGTAGCTGGACTCTACAAAAGCATTGTGTGCGGCTTCTCGAGGAAATTCTTGAAATGCTTCAGCCAGACGGCTCCAACGGCGCCGTCGACGACTCTGTGGTCGCAGCTGAGCGTCACCTGCATCGCGGTGATGGTGCGATGGCCGTTCTCCTCATCGGGGACAAGTTTCTGCGCGGCACTTCCGACCGCCAGGATACAGGACTGCGGGGGGTTGATGATGGCGGAGAAGTTCTCAACGCTGCCGAACATGCCCAGGTTGGAGACGGTGAAGGTGCCGCCCTGGAACTCGTGAGGTTGCAGCTTGCCTTCGCGTGCCTTCGCCGCCAGCGAGGACACCTCTTGGCTGATCGTCGACAGGCCCTAGAAAAAGAAAGGTTAGCGATCAAGTCTATGTGCAAATGGTGAGGTACGGCAGCATATGGATATGTGACAACCAAACGATGTGAAGTTCTGGCAAATAACTTCCAACAGTACTCATTCACCTCTTCAGCCTCCTCAAAAGGTTAAGAAAAACAAACCTTCGAGTGAGCGTTGAAAATGATGGGAGTGATGAGACCAGCTTCGGTGCTAACAGCCACGGAAACATCAACATTGTGGTTCTGGCGGATGAAGGTATCCATGAAGAAGGAGTTCGCTTCCGGCACCCTGAGACAAGCCAGCGCAACAGCCTTGATGACGAAGTCGTTGACCGAGATCTTCACGGGCTTCTCGTTGGCACCGGCTTGCTTCTCCAGCATCTTGTTCAACTTAGTGCGAACCCTGTAAGTAGTAATTAGATTCTGAGGACTACGACACGTGCATACTTCAGGATCTCATCCATGCTAATCTCCGACGAGAGGTAGTAGTGGGGAACGTTCTGCTTAGACTCGCACAGCCTCTTCGCGATCGTCTTCCGCATGTTGCTCAACGGGATGTCGACGAATTCGCCCTCGGTGGGTACTCCGGCGGGGGCGGCGGCACCAGCCTTGGGCGCCCCGGCGAGATCGGAGGCCAAGATTCGGCCTCCGGGTCCGCTGCCGGTAACGGAGCTCAGGTCGATTCCCTGTTCGGCGGCAAGCTTCTTGGCGAAGGGAGTAACGGCAACACGTCCTCCGACGGCGGGAGCTTGAGGCTGAGGGGCGACCGGTTGCACGGGCTTAGGAGCCGCGGGAGTTGAAGCAGGAGCCGCGGGAGTGGCGGCTGGTGTGGGAGCCGCAGGAGCTGGAGCCGCTTCGTCCTTGGGAGTAAAGTTGGCGAACGCGGCGACGTCCTCCTTGTTCTCGACGATGATGCAAAGCAACTGTCCGATGGGAATGTCCTTGCTGCCTTCGGCCACGACGATTTTGGCGAGGTAGCCTTCCTCCGGCGTCTCGAAGCCCATGGTCGCCTTGTCAGTTTCAATTTCGCACAGGAGATCGCCTTCGCAGAGCTGATCTCCTTCCTTCTTCTGCCAGGAGACGATCGTTCCGTGTTCCATGGTCGGGCTGAGCGCAGGTAGAGGGACCCGTTTGTGCTCGGGCAGGCCATCTAAACATGGATTGTTTCTCATGAAACCAATCACTAGAACTTACTGCAGTAGAAGCGCATCTGCGAGACCTTCGAGCAGTTGGAGATGGCTACTGGAGGACTTCCGAATAGCGGAGACAGACGGCTCGTGGTCACATTGCGGTTGGCTCCGACCGGCGCAACCCAGGAGGCGGCGACGGAGAGCGATCGCGCGTGGAAGCCGTTAAGGGGGCATCGGAGGCTGGATGGAATTCCTCTGGTTGGAAATTTGGACATCGCGCCCTTGCCAAGCTGAAATAACATCTACGGATGGATTTAATACAGGTTCGCGGAATTGTGATAATATTTGTCACGACGCGGAAGGTGTTACGCCGGCTCGGCATTGCCGGGACGACGCGATTCAGAGCGTTGGTTCACGAAAAAGCGCAGGACTAACATGGCGCCGGAGCTATCGTAGATAGTGCGAAGTTTGTCGCAGGGTAGACGGGTGAGGACGGCTCCTATACCTTCCAATGACTCCTAAGACGCTGAGCCTCATCTGGTGACTACTGATCTTCCAAGAAGAAGGCCACAGATTGGAGTGTCGTCATAATGCCGTGGGCTACAGTAATCCCGAATTACCGCTTAGGCTCTCGTTGAGTCCGGCTCCGAACATCACGAGTCGAAGGACAACGTTGAGATCGGTGAAGTCGATTCGATTGTAAGCCTCGAGGTTGCGATTCAGTAGTCAAGTCTGAAGGTGAAAGTACCACAAGCGGTGAAATACATCGAGAAGAGGCATCTCTCAATTTTTACAGGAAGCTGGCCAAGATGCCGTTGACAAGGCCGACAGTCATCAACAAGAGATGCATCACAGCCCCCTTAATGGATGTTGGAAAGGGACGAATAAATGACGTCTGCCTTGTCTGGACCAGTTTCTCACATCAAATGGTCAACATGTCGATAGTGGTTCACAGATGGAAAGGAATCGAACTTGTGCTCGACAAAATAACTTTAAGAAGACGTGATAAACTTTCACTTAAACATAGCAGTCAACCTTAAGGAATCTATCGTAATTATGACCGAATGTATGGGATTTCCGTCCCTTCGGAATAAAAATTCATCGGAAGGTATATGACATTCCATAGGTTGACCTTTGCGGGTTGTTATATGAGCCATAGAAACGAACGGAAAACCAAAGAGCAAACAGGCGAAAGATCTCTAATTTGTGACGGGCGCCGGCAGTTCCATTTGGTAGCTTCTCTACCTAGAAGGTCCACCAGAGAGGAATGTAAATGGCGTCCGATCGCTCTTCGGTGGAGATCAAACGGGGCAACAAACCAAGATTAGAAGCACCTGCTTTTTTCGTGCCTAAGGATATGTTCACGGCATAACATTTGGAAGGAGCTGGCGTGTAAGTCAGCTGACCAGAAGCTGTTGTGAAATAGATTTCATCCTAGGTAATAAACAACCTCGACCTTTGCCTAAATTCGAGCTGAGCAAGCAATAGGCGTGTGGAAAAAGGCGGGAAAGGAAACGACAACTCAAATGTATGCGGGTCGCGGTCAATAGTAGTTCAGCAGATGGGCAAGCGAGACCGGAGTATGGCGGACTACGAGAATATGACGTGTCCAGCAGCTTAAAGTAGCAACTGCGACGATCAGTATATCGTTTGCGAGGTGGCTTTCATGTTTTCTCTTCGCCACGTAATCGATCGATCAATCTGATCTGTACAGGGCGAGAAAATGGAAAATAGGATTGTCCTTGGCGCACTTATGATGATATCACAGAAGACGAAATGGGTTGGACTGATAGACAGAAGTTGCTTCGGTAGGTCGTAGTCTATCGATCGCCAGTTGCAGAAGGATGACGCCGGTGCATGTGGCTTCCATGTGAACTGCTGCGTGCCCAGACAGTGCATCCAAAGGCCATACTGCAAGCTTCTCAGGACGCGGATATTACTTTACGGGAAAAGTGCAAGCACAAGGCAGGTCATCATGGAAACAGCTCAAGGGAGCGTTTAACATGGTTACGTGACGAGAAGAATTGATCGGAAAATGGAGAGGTCAGCAAAGAAAGATTGGTGACGACAATCTTCTATAACAGATAGCCACAGCGTATCGTGTGTTAACGACACCTCGGTCACACCATCTCGTGTTTACATTATGGAAGGGCATTGTTGCGTTCAAAAGGGGTTTTTGTGTGGGATATATCGTAGTTTGGAAATGCGAAAGTAACCATTACCGGGCCCTTTTTGACTGACTTGTACCACATAAATCGGTTATCTGACCTTCGTATACCCTTCACTTGCTCGATACTGCTTAAGCTAGACAGAAAACAGCACTAATAGTGGTGAAAGCGAACAGCACGTGGTAAAGTGGTAAACGACATACAAATGGTTTGATTGATAACCTCACCAATCAGAATTCCACATAGGCCAACCGCAGATCCACGATTTATTGACAAAGCCACCGTTGCTGAGGCTGGCGAATCAGCAGCTCGCGTGCAAAGCGAAAGCGAAATTTCGCTCTCGGCACCCTCCTCTCCGCGTTTGCACGCTTGCATCTCCTCAGCTCCCGTCGCCGCCGCTGCGAAGACTTGGGGATGTGAGTGCACTTTGCGTTGTGGGACCGCGAAGTTATCACTTGCGCGGTGGGATTCATCGGACGTTCGTTTTGTACTGTTTTGTTTGCACTTTTCTTGTAGTGTTTGCTTCCCTTTTGTTTTACGGAGATCAGCATTAACCAACGCTTCTTCACGGATGATCCAGAGGATGAAATCGTATTTATTTTCGCTTTTAATGTATATAGGTCGGGAAAGACTGTTATGAGTTTATAGTAGGTCAAAATACAGCTATTATACCGATAGAATACGTTCTATAGCCTTTTGAACTGTTCTTTCACGTGGTCGCATCATTTAATTGCTTAAGTAGCCTCATTTCTGCAAACATTGAAAATTGCACAATCACACAGCCAACCGCCTTTTGGATGTCCTGCGATTCCACCAAAGTATAACTGAACTCCTTCAGAACGAGTTGCGCAAATACCGTAAGTTGCCCCTCATTTGCCCGTTTTCATAGCCTTTTCTCGATCATTTCGGTTTTTCCTTCTTTTTCTGCTGATGTCTGAAATCCAGATACACGGGAAGCAAAATCACTATTTGGCTCCATAGGACGTGACATGTCTTCTCTGCGACTGTTGCCTCTAATCGCCTGGTCTTAGCATCTCCTTTCGAGCTGCCGCGTTCCTTAAACTTTACCGTCTACATTTGCAGTTCTTCTTTCCAGGCAGAAGTTCTTTAAGATGGCGATGCGCCGTTTGATCGACGGCCTTCGCTCGCCGTGGTCGCTGGCCTTCTCCACCTTCGGTGTTGGCTATGGCATCTACCACATCATTGAGTGAGTTTGAAGCGGTCTACTTCATAATGTAGTTGCACTTAGTTCCACGCAATCGGGAACTAAATATGAGCTTGAAGAGGACCTGACCGGTAAGACGTACATCGTCACTGGAGCGACTTCTGGAATCGGACAGGTACTTGGCTTTTTTATAGCCTACTTCTGCCTTTGACAGCTTTGAGTGAGAAAACAAACGTTGCCTTTCTTTCTATATATCTTACCTGCACACCATTATGCACTTTCAAATTTGAAGACTCAACTCGCTTCTATTTTCAGGTGACTGCCGAAGAACTCGCGAAGCGCAATGCACGCGTTATTATGGCCTGCAGAAACCGCGAAAAATGTATCCAGGCACGACGCGACATCGTCCTGAGCACCAGAAACAAGCAGGTCTACTGTCGCCAATGCGATCTGTCTGATTTTGAAAGTATACGCAACTTCGTCTCAAAACTGTCGAAGGGTAAGTGGTAATAAGCAATTGCTAAAGGTAAAGAAACATTTAAATCAGGTAAATTCGAGCTGGATCGAATCGATGGTATCGTCAACAATGCTGCGACGATGGAAGGTGAGCGGAAGGTCACAAAGGAAGGCATCGAGAAGACGATTGCCACTAACCATCTTGGACAGTTCCTTCTGAACGCTCTCCTTATGGACAAGTTGTTGGCTCAGGATCATCCCGTGCGGCTCGTCTTCATGAATACGAGCACAATCAACAAAAAGTATCAGATACCGGCTATTTCTGAAGCTCAAATTAGAAATTTTCAGCCCTCAAATCAATGTTGACGATCTGAATCGAGAGGAGCAGAAGAAATGGGACGGCTACGAGGCTTACAAGACGAGTAAGCTCGCTCAGGCCTTATTTGCAAAGGAATTATCCGAACGGGTTAAAGGTAGGAAACTTATTGCAAACGTGTTACAATTTGTCAACTTTAGGGACTAACGTGTCGGTGGTCGTCGCCGATCCTGGCCGAACGAAGACCGCACTATCGAAACAGCTAGATTATAACGATTTCTTCCTCAGTCGATGGCTTCTCGGATTTGTAAGCTTCATGATGGGTGTTCGTCGTCCAGAAAAGGCAGTCAGGCCTGTCCTATACGCCCTAGCGGACCCTGCGATGGAGGATGCAAACGGAGATTTTATTGAGTAAGTTTCGATTTATAGTACAAACTGTGAGTTCCGATGGCAAAAAACATCTTTTCTGGGTAATCGAAAGATGCTGAGAAGCCTAAAAAAGGAGTGTCCATGTGAAATGTCACAGCGAACCGGAGAAAGAGTTATATTCGTTCATATTATCGCACTAAATCTGATTTTATTCAGTCGTGAGCGAACATGCCTTGAATGGAACGATCTTTCTAAGGATGCCGAACTACGAAGACGTCTGTGGCTGACCAGCATGAAATGGACGAAGTATGCTGAACACCTCCAGCAGCTACAAGCCGACCTAGGACAAGCCGCCTTGAACTTGGAAGCAGCCGGTGAGAAGATTACGGTAGAATCGGTCAAGAAAGGAGGTACCTGGAAGACACTCTGGATCTAGGGTGAGATAGCGTTGTATTTTTAGATGACATTGTTTGTTTTGTTGATTTATGAAGTTTTAACATCAGGGTTCATGAAAACACTCAGATAAGCAATTATTTAACTTAACATTAGCTTAAGGTATTTACAAATTGGGGAGGCTGCACTTAACGAACTGGACTGCTGTAGGCTTGACCGTAAACGTAAGGCTGTCCCTCGGACGATATTGTCCGAGGTCCGCCAACTCCCACAGATCGCGGCAGAAGTAGCCCTCGGAGTTCTCTAGTCCCAGGTGGGAGAGCTGAAGGGTGACGCTGTGCTTTTTGGAGGGTGAGCGATTGAGGACAGCGACGGCGTAGGAGGTGAGGCCCTTGGCGGTATCCCGAGGAACAACCGGTTTAACGTAGACTCCGAGGTCAGTGGTCTGAAATGTGAAACTTATCTTTGGAAACTGCGATGGTCAAAATACGTTCGCAATAAGACGGCCCATGGCTCCCATGGGGTCTTGGTCAATAGCGATAACTTCGCGGTTTTGCAGGATAGCCTTGGATGTAGCGTCAACGGTCCTCAGATCGTTAGACATGATGAGGGGCGCAGACCAGATCGACCAGATGGTCATCTGAACACGGGCTTGATCGTACGTGATTTCGGAGTTTCCACCGATGATCTACAAAAGGAAATTGAGCTTCAGGAATTTCTGCTTAAGTAAATAACAGTGGAAAGTGTATGTCAGGGTATGAAATCTGGATCTCCACTGAACCCACTAAATACAGGTGAGAGGGAGACACCCTGGAGTAGAACCCAGGCTCGTCCTACCATGTCCGGATCGAACCAGTGCCCCGGTCCATTATAGGGAATTTGGCGATCCTGGTTGTGGTCATAGTAGTTGATGATCGATTGAATCGATTTCCAGGACATGGAGATATCGTCGAAGTTGCGCCAGACGTTGCAGTATTGCGCGATCAGCTTGTAATCCTGCTTCTCAGGCTGGTCGATGAGGTAAGCAGGCCACGAGCAGGAGTAGACAATGTCGCGCCCCGACTGGTTTAGCATCTTCTCCATATCTTCGTACTGCTGGGGCATCTCGTCCTCCTCGATCCAGCACCCGTCGAGCTTTAGGAAGTCGACGTCCCAGGCGGCGAAGTCGTCCGCGTCCGTTTTCAGATGTCCAGCGCTGCCTGGGTAGCCCCCACAGGTCTTCGTACCGATGTCCTCGTAGATTCCCAATTTGAGGCCGCGGTCGTGCATGTACTTCGAAAGCGCCTTGATGCCGGAGGGGAACCGCGTTGCATTGGGCTGAATATGGCCATCGGGAGTTCGGCTGTTTGCCATCCAGCAGTCGTCAATGTGGACGTACTCGTAGCCGACGTCGCGGTACCCGTCTTCGCCTGGAAAAAACTGGACTAATAGTGATCATGATCACAAGGCAATTTTGTAGGGATCCGATTTCCATTACGGTACAACCACTAATGTTCATAATGGTAACACCCAATTACTTCAAGATCTCTACGGAACAGAATATCTTCATAGGATGTTGGGTTTGGTTTGATATCCTTGTTACTTACTCATTCGATCGGCCTGTGCCATGTACAGATCTTCATTGATGCATCCGTTGGGGTGCTTGACACAGTCGATCTCACAGTAGAACTTCGTCCACGACATCCATCCCATCGGAGGCTTCCGAACAAGCCCATTGTCGAGGGCTTGGGCCCCCAGGGCTAGCACGGCGAGGACGAGAACCACGGCCGAGTGCATACCTGAAGCACGCGGAATGTATGCACAAGCAGAAGGGAAGTATTTATGTTGCAAGAACAACGGCACTGCGAGTCAACAACGGAGTGTATTCTTTATCGGACACGCAGCAAACAACAAAAACGATTACAGCAGCGCGTGATTATCGGAAGAGGCGACACTGAGCGCTGAACCGAAGGCCATGATCTTCTCGTACACTACAAAGACCAAAGCGTTGACCGGGAACCCGCGGACGAGGAGCACCAGGCCGCCCTTGTAGAAGCCTCGAATGCCATCGGAGGCGAAAATTGACCTGGCCGTCGGGAGGAATGTCTTGGAGGAGGTGGTCGAAGTTTGGATACGATTTTTAACAACTTCGATGGGACAGATGACCCACCAACTAATGCTTCCTGCACATCCACCGGCTGCGATCGTCTACAAGAAGAAAAGATTTAAATCTTTGGGTTAACAAATTTTCAGGTTCTTGAATGTGCATGTTTGAATGGAATTTTCAAAAGCTACCGTAACCTCGTTCCACTTTCTTTGCACGGGACGATGATCGTTGGTTTTTAAAGCGCATATGGGGACATAAGCGGCACGAACACGACGTTTATTGCTACTCCTTATCAGATCTGATCATTAAATTTTCATTTGTGCAAAACCTTGGTCAGTGGTCAGCAACACTCGCTGAGTCAAAGCTTTCTGGTGCATTTATAAGTTGAAAAATTTAAATTTTCGGAGCTACTGGTTCTGGCAAGTTCATGAGCTGAGAAAGTTGAAGCAGCTCATATGACTTACAGTAACTAAAGACAAAGATCAACAAAAAATTGAAAAGAAACAAGAATAAAAAATATTCCAACCAGCCGGATTCGAACCAGCGACCTAAGGATCTCTGACCAACACTACAGTCCTCCGCTCTACCAACTGAGCTATGGTTGGACGTCCCGAATGATTGGGGAGTATAGTGTTATACAAAAAATGAATAAGCATAAGATGCGCAAATAAATGAACGTCGAAGGAGTTTATACAAATGAAAATTATATTAGTATTTGCCTTTTTTCGGAAACAGTTGGACTTATTTAACAACTTAGAAAGAGCGTGTATATTCACTATCAACTCTGTATAAGGCGTTGAGTACTTAAGGACCCAAACCTCACTGGAATCGCAGAAAACAAGACCCATCAAGCGAAAGGAAAACACCAACAAAAGACTTGGAGGAAGGTGACACGATTGACAAGTGGCCATCCGCGTCGCTATTCTCATAAGAGAGGTCGCGCGAGGGTCGTTACCCAAAATAACACCTCCCCGAACAAATGAACCCTCGTTAATCAATAGTGGGAGGCAAACAACGCGCTGGAAACAAAGGGCTTCGTAAACAAACAGCCCTAAAAGGTTTCCCAGGATTTACCACCGGGTAAACAAGATCGGAACTCCGAGAGAAAGAGGCTTACCGGGAAAATGCTGTCTTTGTTTCTCATCAGCTTTTTGATTTCACGCTTCCCTTTTTCATAAACGGGGAAGTAAAACATGAATCCTATGCAGTCGCGCCATGCTTGAACTCCTCCGCCCCGGTACAATGTCCGTATGCCGCCCGTTGCAAGAAGTTCTCGGAAACAGTGCCACGGTCCTCGGAAATGGGCCGTTTTGGTTTCGCACTGGACTTGCAGCTTGGTTTTTATGTGTTCCACCGGGATTCCGGGAATCAGCTGCACTAAGGAGCCTATGAGCTGGGCTGCGTAGACTTTGTACATGGGAATGTGGTCGCGATGTGTTCCTGGGTGGAGCATCCTGAGGGACTGGTTGTAGCCGACGAACATGCACGAGTTCATAACGCCGGTAGAGACAAAAGGGGCAAACATGCCTTTGTAAAGTCCTCGTATCTGGAAGGACGGTTTGAAGGCGGAAATGATATTGCTAATTGTGACTTATATCTGGAGTCCAAGTGGACTGTAATTCATTTAGCCCTTTAAATATCCGAAAAGGAACAGTATCATTCCAGAAATAGTAACCCCACAGGGCAGTATCGTTTGGCCCGCCCTTTAGATTTTGTGTATCTTGCTAAACCAGTATTTGAGGGATTGCGCCATTGAGGTTGCGACTTGAATTTTTTGTGAAATTGGGCCCAGGCCAGCTGATTGAAGGGTCACATTGATTGTGTAGCGATAAGAAAGGCCCTTAAACGTCGAACTCTTACCGACTCCCGACCAACGGTTTTCCGAAAACAGTCCAGAATTCCATTGTAAGCGTTGGAGGTTTGAAGGCGAGTTTTGACGGTGTCAAACGGGTGCCCGATGAGTAGGCCGCTGCAACCGGAGACCCAGCCTGCGACGAAATCGGTCACAAAAGTCGTCGTCGCCATCCAAAAATCGATGTCGGTGACCTCGACTGTTCAGCACTGGCGGGACACCGTTTATCTTCGTCTCCCATCGCCGCTTATCACCACCTGGGGAGAGTTCTCAAAAGGTGGAAGAGATTTTGCGAAAAACTCGCAGACGAGACCCCCTGAGTTTGAGGACTCGACATACGGTGCTTGCCACAGCTGCTCATTTGCATAGGAGGGTTCCCACAGCGATCCACTTGAGTCTACAGTCTTTTCTTCTCGAATGCATTTAAAATTTTCGAACGTTCGCTCTTCTAGATTGTTCCTTTTCCCTCTCTCGTGGCCACAGGAAGGGACCGTTGGGGATGCGGGTTCGGGATGCCCCATACAGTGGGAAATCGGCAGGGAACGTTCTTCTCTCTGCTCGTGCTAAATTTATCGACATACAACCGTGCCGAACTCCAACCCAGATCTTTAATAATATGCCTGTGACCTGTCTGCGACCGATTCTCGGTTATATTGCAGCCACAGTGAATTTGGCTCACTTCCGAGATGCTGGTTTTATTTTGTCTGTTAGACGCCGTTGGACACGCAAAGTAGTCACTTCGTTACCGTAACCATGAATCCGTTTAAGGTTTACAGACGTTTAATACGGGTTTATGATCTAAACGTTGAGAAGCAGCTGGTATCCGAGTTAAAATGCGTTGAACAGCTTTCGTCTGCCTTTTGAATTTCTATGTTGTTTAAAACGCCTCACAATTTCATTTTTCCCTCCAAAGTTTCTGCTGCCAATTGCTCGCCGAGGCACCTGCTTTTAACTAGTTCATGTCGTAAATTTATCATATTACAGATAACACCATGAATATGATGGGAGCCCCGATTATTCTCCTCAAGGAGGGCACTGAGGATAAGGAAGGTGTCCAACAGGTGCAGAGTAACATTAGCGCATGCAGCATTGTCGCCGACAGCATCCGCACGACGCTCGGACCTCGTGGATTGGATAAGCTCATCGTCGACCGTAAAGGTAACATGGAATTGTCCAGATCGTTAATTTTTCAGATTTATTCAGGTGTGACTACGATCTCAAACGACGGAGCCACCATCCTGAAGTTGCTCGACATCGTGTTCCCCGCCGCCCAAGTGATGGTTGACATCGCGAAGAGTCAAGATGCCGAAGTTGGAGATGGTACCACCAGTGTCGTCGTGCTTGCCGCCGAATTTCTGAAGAACGCCCGACCATACATCGAAGATGGCGTGAACCCGCTGCATCTCATCCGGGCCTACAACGACGCTTCGAAGGCAGCAATCAAGAAGCTGGCGGAACTGTCTATCTCCATGAAGACAGAAGAAGAGAAGCGGAAGATGTTGATCAAGTGCGCCGAAACGACACTGAGCAGTAAGCTCGTCAGCCAGGATCGTGAATACTTCGCCGAAATGGTTGTGGATGCCGTCAGCTTCTTGGATGAGCGACTACCGATCGATATGGTTGGAATCAAGAAAGTTAACGGAGGATCCACACTGGAGTCCCGGCTGGTCAAGGTGAATTGTGCGTTGTTTACAGTGGTTTATAGTCTTTGTTTTTAGGGAGTTGCGTTCAAGAAGGCCTTCAGTTACGCCGGATTCGAGATGCAGCCGAAGCACTACAAGAATCTGAAAATTGCTATGCTCAACATCGAGCTGGAACTGAAGGCGGAGAAGGAGAACGCTGAAGTGCGTATCGCCACCGTCGAGGAATACCAGAAGGTTGTCGATGCTGAGTGGGATATTCTGTACAGCAAGCTGGAGCTAATCCACAAGTCCGGTGCGAAGGTCGTCCTTTCGAAGCTGCCCATTGGTGATGTCGCCACGCAGTGGTTCGCCGACCGCGACATGTTCTGTGCTGGACGCGTGCCCCAGGAAGACTTGGATCGCACAATAGCCGCTTGCGGTGGTAGCGTCTTGACGACCGTCTCGCAGATTGACGAGTCCGTTCTTGGAAAGTGCGGTAATTTTTATGAGCAACAAGTTGGAAGCGAACGGTATGTTTTAATGTATATCTTGACGCTCTAGCGATAAAGCGCCATTTAGCTACAACTTCTTCCTCGACTGTGAAAAGGCCCAGTCGTGCACGCTCCTGCTCCGTGGAGGATCTGACCAGTTCATCGCAGAAACCGAGCGTTCGCTTCACGATGCCATCATGATCGTTCGCCGGGCGAAGAAGAACGACACCATCGTCGCTGGAGGAGGAGCCATCGAGATGGAGATTAGCCGTCACCTGCGCGAGCACGCGAGGACGATCGCCGGCAAGGAGCAGTTCTTCTGGCTGGCTTATGCTCGCGCTTTCGAAGTAATCCCGCAGCAGCTGTGCTTCAACGCCGGACTCGATGCCACCGATATCCTGAATAAGCTCCGCAACAAGCACGCTAAGGGCGACAAGTGGGCAGGTGTGGACATCCACAAGGAATGCGTACGGGACAACTTGGAGGGATGCATTTGGGAGCCCAGCCTTGTGAAACAGGTAAACGATGTGTCATGTCTTCATTTCTTTCACGATATGTTTTAGAACGCCATCATTGCCGCCACAGAAGCTGCCAGCCTTGTACTCAGCATCGATCAGACTATCAAGGCCCCGCGAGCCCCGTCTGGTGGACAAATGCCTGGACTGCCAGGGCAATAATCGCAACTGGTGTGCACTCCGCTTATTGATGATCTTCAGCTTTCGGACGTTAATGTTTTTACAGTTTGTTAATTGTTGTGCGCTTTTTGTTGGAAGGTAAACGCAATATTAAAAGTTTGATGATCGCCGGTGAGTGTTACTTTCGCTGCCTATTTGATTTTGTAGAGCGAGTGCGAGTAATTGGTGGGTGGTGCTTGTTGGTGTTTCTCGGCCCAACAAGACCGCTAGGCGTTTATCTGTCTACTTATGTGTTTATCTTGATTTGAAGTGAGATTAGACTTTCTACTGGATATCATTTGATTGTGGTGGCGTCTCTTCTGCACAATACTGTCGCATACATCTGTCTAGTCGTCTGTGTCTGATTCAGATGCTTGGGAAGACGTTTGTTGGCCGTCGGGGGTTTTCGCTCGGAGCGCCATTACGCCAAGTGGCTGCCGTAACCTCCGAGGAGTTTTCTGTACGCCGCCAACGTCTAGTGGAGTCCCTGCTACGCGAAAAGGCAAAAACCAACAATCGCGCTCCGGTGACCGCTGTGCTCAAAGGCCGCCAGAAGACATTTTCTGCTCCTGATGTGCCACACCCGTTCAGACAATGTTCTAACTTCCGATACTTGACCGGAGTGACACTTCCGAATTCACGTCTCGTGATCACGGAATCCGAGTCGCTTCTTTTTATCGAGCGGCGCACCAAAAACCAACAACTCTGGGATGGCGATATCCCATCCTTTTCGGAGGTCCGAACTGTCTTCTATCCTCCTTGATTGAACTTCGATTTTAGTTGTCGCAGTCTTCAGGTGTGGATCGAGTGTTGCCGCTTGGCGAATTCGAGAACTTCATTGCCAGCAGATCGGGAAATGATTCGCTTTTCGCCTTCGATGTGTCACAGTTCAGTGGAGACGACAATATCAATGAGCTTCTTGCCAAATCAACGTCGATGATCCCCATTTTGGAGCATGTCGATAAGTTGCGTCTGGTGAAGTCGCCCTTCGAGCAAGATATGATGAGAAGGACATGCCAAATTGGTGCTCAAGCGATGAACGCGATGATCAGGCGTTCCAGAGGTAAGTCAATCCGGAGTTTATTACGTTTAATTTATGATCTTTTAAACCACGTATATATTATTTCAATCGTCATGAATGTCTTCATTTAGGCGTTAGACTCGAAAACCAAATAGTGGGTCAGCTCGAATTTGAAGTCCGTCGCAGAGGTGCCGCCGCACTCGCATACCCCCCTGTAGTCGCTGCAGGAAATCGGGCCAACACCATCCATTACATCGACTCAAATTTGGTAGGCAAATTTAAGTTATTCTAATCTACCGTATCATTTAGGAAGTTGCCGACAGTGACTGCATTCTCGTAGATGCCGGATGCGATTTGGACAACTACGTCTCAGACATCACGAGATCGTTCCCCGCAAGCGGACAGTTTACCCCAGCCCAGCGGGAGCTTTATGATGTAACCGGTCTTAAATATAGATTGTAAGGCTACAGTATCCATTACAGGCCTTGAACTACGTGCATGATCAACTTCTGAAGTACGCAGAGAACTACCGTCCACTGAAACTGAACGATTTGTACCTCCACATGCTGGCGCTTCTTGGGCATGTCTTCGAGGAAATTCGGTTGTTCAAGAACCGCCCAAACGAGACGCAAATGATCCACGTAAGTCTGATTAACTTTCATGTGTTACTACCTCCAATTTTCCAGGAGTGTGATAGGCTCTGTCCTCACCACGTCAGTCACTACCTCGGAATGGATGTGCACGATACGGCCACCGTACCACGGAACATCCCGATTCAGCCAGGAGTTTGTTTCACCATTGAACCCGGAGTTTATATCCAGAAGCACAACACCGATGTGCGCGAAGAATTCCGCGGTATCGGATTTCGCGTCGAGGACGACATTCTAGTCACGGAGACGGGGATCGAAGTTATGACGGCAGAAGCTGTTCGGTCGGCGAGTGATATCGAAGAGTTAATGCGAATGTAGATTCTCGAAATAGAATATATGCTGGTTAGTTCTGACGAAGATTTTCAGGCAGGAATTCTCGATCCTCTCGGATGCTTCCCAACTTAAGGTGCCTTCTCGGTCACTCAGCAATTGCCCCAACAGAAGCTCCACCGCTTATCTCATCAACCCCTCCTTAGTCATCAAGAACCGGACCGCGTGGAATAATTCGATTTCTCCGACAACTCGTAAACATGGCCTTCGAGGGATGTGCGCGGGAGTAAAACCGGTTCCGCGCGGTGTGTCTTAGTTTCAACGTCGAAATCGCATGTTGCGTCACATTAATGAAAGGCGAGACCTCCCGGGCTTACGGAAATCAGGTTTTTATGGGTGCGACTTTACAGAAGCGTCAAAAAACATGATGAGAGGCAAGGTTCTATTCTAAAGAGGTGGAACCGTGGTTCCGAAACTATTTTCCGGCACATTGCAACATCACATAAGAACTACAGACGACATTTCTGACATTACAGTGCAGCGCAACCTGTCTTTTAATTTAAAAATCGAACCACTTCATGCAAGCAGGTTTGACGAACGATTTACTACAAATTGAAAAATGCTCCAGATGACCGGATTGGAACCAGCGACTGAAGGATCTCTGACAAGCACTACAGTCTTCTACAACTATGGTTACTCTTCTTTTCTCTGCATACCGTATTTGGCTGCCAAGCATGTTGGGGAAAGCATTGAGGTTAGACTCTTTTTATTTACAAGCAGTAAGAATTGAGGTAACGAGTCTAACAATCTATGCCTTGCTGAACTTCTTGAACTTGTATCCAGAAGCGGCCTTCTCGTCGATCACCTCGACGTGGTTATCCTGCTCTGGGACAGGGGGAGGGTTTGGCACTTCCTGGGTCTGCTGGAACTCCTGGCTCTGGGCGGGAATGGCGACCTCGTGATGCTCTTGGTAGGTGGGCACGGGCTGGGGAGTCTCTTCTACGGGCGCGGGGGCCTGCTGCTGGTAGGTGGGTTGCTCGATGACGGTTTCACGGTGTTCCTGGTAGGTGGGCTGAACGGGAACAGGTTGCTGTTCCTGGACAACAACAGTTTCGTGGTGCTCCTGGTAGGCAGGCTGGACGGGGGCCGGCTGCTGTTCTTGGACAACCACGGTTTCATGTCGCTCGTGGTAAGTGGGCTGGACAAGAGCCGAGCGTTCCTGGTAAGTCGGTTGGGCGGGGGCAGGCTGTTGCTCTTGGACAACGACGGTTTCGTGGCGCTCCTGGTAGGTAGGCTGGACGGGAGCGGGCTGAACGGGAGCAGGCTGCTGTTCCTGGACAACCACGGTTTCATGACGTTCCTGATAGGCCGGTTGGACAGGGGCAGGCTGCTGTTCTTGGACAACCACGGTTTCATGTCGCTCGTGGTAGGCGGGCTGGACGGGAGCAGGCTGCTGTTCCTGAACAACGACGGTTTCGTGACGTTCATGATAAGCGGGCTGAGCAGGGGCGGGCTGTTGTTCCTGGACGACAACCGTTTCGTGGCGTTCCTGGTAGCTGGAAGCGGGAACGTTCTCTACAGGAGCGGGGGCGTTCTCAACGGGGGCTGGGGCCTGCTCCTGGTAGTGCGGCACCTGAGCGACGGGAGCGACCTGAACCTGCTCCTGATAGTGGGGAGCTACAGGAGCGGGTCCCTGCTGGTATCCATTTCCTTGGACGGGGGCGTTGTAGGCTGGAGGGGGAGGAGGAGGCTGGTTCTGGTATCCCTGCGGCTGGAAAGGCTGGGCTTGGTAGGGCACGGGCCTAGCGTAGCCCGAAGCGGGGGGACCCTGATACGCTCCTCCAATGGGACCGGCTCCCGGGGCGACGGCGTATCCTTGAGGCTGGGGAGGAGGAGCATAGACTGGAGCAGGAGCAGGACACGGACATGCAGGCGGAGGAGGGGGAGGAGGACTGAAATTGCGAAGTTCTCAATCTGTATGAGCTTCTGGGACCCTTACCATCCACCACATCCACCACCACCGCCTCCGAGGCTCGGGAAGAAGAAGGCCTGACCGGCGCCAACGAGCGCAAGGAGGACGAGGAAGGAGCGCATGCTGCTAGTCCGCTGTGCTGACTGTACCTATCCGCTCATTGCTTAACGCTTATATACCCTGGCCGCCTGTTGGTAAAGAGGACCCGCCCGCGCGAGCGCGACGGGTATCTCCCGGGGGGCTGGTTTTTTCAGCCCTCCGGTAAGATAAATGAGATAATGAGCAGCTAATGAAGGCTAAAAAGGCGAATCGCCGAACGCCCCAAGGCCGAGTGGGCCTCCGTGTGCGATTTTCGCTTTGATCGATGGCGCCCGTTCGACCTACCATGAGATATTCATTCCTCAGGGTGGCCTTGCAGGTTGATAAGTGATGAGAAGCTGAATTGAGACTCTACGTGCAGTAAAGACGGGTCAAAGTACATGCAGCGTAACAAACGTACACTTGGCCTAATCGTGTGGCGCGACTCCAGCCGAGGCACAGCAGTTCCTTCTTTTACACTATTTTGCAATCGTAATTTTACGGAACGCGTTCTTTTGCAACGTACCTTTGCTCACGTGAATTATCGTATGTGATTCCGCACCTCGTCGAAGTTTACGATCTTGTTTTATTCCGATCACATCAGTGAAGACATGAATGAAGCTCATTTAAAGCTCGTGATCAAGATGACGACCAGTTACTCTGTCTCCTTAGAGTATCGAGTAGATCTGCTGAAATCCAATTGTCGCTACGTAGAATTTGAGAAATAGCGTATTTCTTTCGTGTTTTATTTGTGTAACGCTAATTTAGTAAAAAGACCCTTCTTGCGAGTCCTATACTTTAAAGAAAAAGTTTCGCACCGAGCAGGATTCGAACCTACGCGGGCAGAGCCCATTTGATTTCGAGTCAAACTCCTTAACCACTCGGACATCGGTGCACATTTGTGACCCTCATCACCATAGACTACATGTTCACTTCCTCGAATATTGAGATTTTTAATATTACTTTTTGTAACAACAACAAATACACATTAAGCGTTCGATTTAAGCAACTCTCGATCTTCTGTATCCCTGTTGCTCTTCCTCAGGTTCGTCTTCCGTTTTTTCGGGCTCCGCTACCGTAGTGGCTTTCTCGTTCTGCTCTTTGTAGATTTGGGCCGTTGAGATCATCACAACGGGCTCTTCAGCTTCTACAGTGGGGGCGGGAGCAGTAATATCAGTGACCGAGGTGACCTCCTCTCCATAACTCTGTTGCACTGGTTGGAGTGGAACACTTTGTCCGGGAATGACAGGCTGGAAGGGCGCGGTTTGGGGTTCAACAGGGACAGGTTGAACTGGAGCGACGGTAGGCGTGGCCGGAGTAGACTCTATGGTAAGAGGAATAAGAGTTCGTGATGGTTCGGAAGGAGCACTGGTTTCAGATGTATGGCTGGATGACTCATAAATCGTTTGCGAAGCAGGTGTGGCGACAGTTTCGGAAACCCCCTCTACTGGAGCCTCTGTGGAAGGAACAGACGTGGTGGTCTCTGGGACAGCGGAAGCTGTGACAGTAACGGTTTCTTGATATTGAACGTTTCCGTTCGGCACAGAAACTGGCGTTTCAGGAACAAGGACTACTGTAGTGACTTGCTGAACTGGAGCAGGTTCAGCATTAACTTGTCCAGGAGTGACGGCAGTTTCAGCGGGAAGGGAAACAGGAACAGCGGGTGCAAGGGTAGGCGCGGGAGTGTCGTGCTTAGTCTCCGCTCCTTGGACTGTACCAGTTGGGAAAAGGACCGACTCCAGTGTCACGGACTCTGCTGGAGTGGGCTGATTCGCAGTGACAACTGGTTGAACTGGAGTAGGTTGCAAACCTGTAATGGTCTCAACAACAGCAGGCACTGGCTGGGCAGGAGCGGGTTCCGGAGTCAAGGAAATTTGAGGCACGTAGCGGCCTGCCTCTTGAATTGTAGGAGGCTGTACTGGAGCCGGTTCTTCAACTCGGGTTTGGACAGCGGTCTCAACCGGAGCAGAGGTCTGAATGGGGACAATGCGAGCTGCAGAAGATTCTGTGACAGTATGTTCTACCACTGTTGGCTGTTCCACTGGTACTGGTTGCACACGAACTACATCGACAGAAGCCCCGGGAGCATTCTCCACCTGGGGAGCGGTTTGAATAGGAACGATGCGAGCCCCGGCAAATTTCGTTTGGACTTGCTCTGGAATTGCTTGAGGTTGCACAGGAATTGGTTCGACGCGCGCTTCAACTGGTGCTGAGGTTACAGCGTCTATTGATGTAGAGGTTTGGATCACAGCTGGTTCAGGAACCACTTGAACTGGCTCACTTTCGACTGGAACTGTAGGTGGTTGAGCGGGTGCCGTCTGTACACGAACGACTTCAGTATGGACTTGAGGAGCAGAGACGCTTTCTACGATGGGGACACGGACTTCGGTAATCTCGGGGGCTTCCGGAACTGGAGGAGGTTGCACTGGGATAGGCTCGATGTGGACCGCTTCGGTAGGAGTAGAAGGAGCAGTGTACACAGGAGGGGAAGTTTGGATTGGGGCAGTTGGAGCGGTCTCAGGAACGATGACAGTCTCCGAACGGACGGTTTCCTTGACTGGCGGCGGTTGGACAGGAACGGTCTCTACATGAACTGCTTCAGTCTGGACTTGTGAAGCGGGAGCAGCCTTCACTGGAGTAACTGTAACGGGTTCTTCGTGTAGAACAGTCTCCACGATGTTAACGGACGGGGATGGCTCGGGCCCAGAATGGATATGCTCTGGAATCTCATGAACCGGCGAAGGGGGCAGCTGAACAAAAGTTGGCTGGGCCGGCCGGTGGATATACGTCTGCTGCTTCACGATACGAGTGGGTCCGGCTGGAACGGGAGCGGGGGCAGGAGCATATTGTGGTACTGGATCGGGGACGGGAACGTATTGCCGCACAGGAGCCGGAGCAGGTACATATCTTTGCACTGGCGATGGAGCAGGTCTCACGTAGTTTCCACTAGGAACCTGCACTTGTTCCTGCACTTGCTGTTGGACGGAAGCCGGAGCGGGAACGTACTGCGCAGCGGGAGCAGGCACATATCTTTGAACTAGAGGAGGGGCGGGCCTAACGTAGCTGGCCTGAACTTGTTGCTGATAGACCGGAGGAGCGGGACGTTGGTATTGGTAAAACGGAGATGGAGCTGGAGCCGGAGTAGGAGCATATGCCCCACAACCATAACTTGCACATGGCGATTGATATTGGGCCAGAGGTGCACATCCACAAGCTGTGAACCTAAATTTGAGTCTTGACTCCTAGTACAAAGGCGAAAACTTACGGAGCACAACTGCATCCCCCTAAGCCGAAAAGGCCGCCAAGATTTGGCAGAAAAAACGCATTCGTGATGCCGAGAAGCAGCACGACGAAAAAGACGACAAGTCGCATTTGTCTACTCTTACAACGTCTGTGTATCGTTTTCCCGGCTCTGCATTTATAGACGTCCATTTGAAGCCAGTTTGGCATTTTTTATGCGCTTTGTTGCGTTGATATTTTTTTGATCTAGGGTGGAGACATGCGCGCGGGAACGCGCAAGATGACGAATGGTCGCGAACGTCTAAAGAGCGGCGGCGGCAAACTTCCAAGAGTTCCGGGAGTGAAAGGATTTGTGTTTTGCTTTGAAGGAAGAGGGTCTCTCGGAAGATGAGAGCTTAGAAGCTGAGATGTACAGCTTTCCGTTGATTAGTAAAACTTCTTTTCGAATTTATTTCCCTGGAAGTTGTTCGACGAATTCGATACTATCGGCATAGACCCTTTTCTGAGACCACTGTCCCCCAACAATAAATTATTTCATTGTCTTTCAGGAATGTAAATTGTAAAATGTTCCATGGTTGCACTAACGAAAACATCACATTGTGAAACTTTTTTGAAAATATGTGATCATCCTGTCCTTTTCATTCCAGCCCACTTCAGTGCAAACCATTTGTCATACAACCACGTTTAGAGGTGATTAATTTTCGTAGTTGTGGTCAGTTGGTGAGTTGGAACTGGATTAAGCCGACATTGAGAGTGGCAGGTTTAGCCTCCAGCAAACGGTGATGGAACCGCGGCGATGGAACCATAATTCTTTTGTTTATCAGACCATTGCTTTGTGAGATTATAGGAAACAACGAAATAAGGAGGTTTGAAAATGCATGCTGGCATAAGGCATTGGTACAAAACAATGATTTTTTCATTGACCTGTATTTCCAAGAATGTGCACATACTGGGCGCATGGAGTACATGCAAACACCAAACTTCTGCACACACTTGCTGCTCCTTCATGTTTAAAAGCAATTCGTATTTTTGAAGAACCGCTAAAGAAGTAGTTTCAAAATAAGAGGAAGAAGACACGTTTCCGCGGCTTGGATTACCAGCGATATCTTGATGACCTTCGAAAGGAGGCGTAATTGCGTCTAGCGCTCACGCCTTCTTATGTTCTACTCGTTTACGTCTACTCTCCGTTGCGAAATCACTTTTTGTTGCGCTTTACGACCCTTTAAAGCGGTTTTTTGTAATTGGCGCACTTGATTGTGAAGCGGAAGCTGCATCTTGTGTAAAGTGCTGTCAGACGGTTCATTGCTTCTATAGTACCTATTTTGCATGGAAGAGGAAAGATATTGGAAGAAATGACACGCCAACCCACACATGATTAACGGGTTTTGAGGGAAACCGGAATTCTTTGAAGAAGAAGTTCTTAGTTTAATAAATATCGTGAAATACTCCTTTCAGTTTGGCTTTGGCTGGTTTACCAGGGCCTAAATGGTAGCACTACACAGCAACGAAGGTACCGTTGACCAGAGGTGATCTTTCGATCAATAGTTAGGATATCTCCAGTCCAATTCCATAAGATGTGCTCGTGGTCAAGAAGATTGGTAAAGCAACAGTATATATACTTATGTTAGTATATCAAGTGGTAAGCATATTTAGGTATAGCTCTAACAGAACAGGGCAGAACTGGGTCCATGTCTTGGCAGTTGCTTGACGATGGAAGCTCAAGGGGAAGGTTTGAAGGTCGACAGCTTCAACGATAAGTTTGTTGGTCCTTTCGATTCTGTTGAGCTTTGGACAAGTCTGTTAAGTCGTCGAACTCTGAAGCAAAGACTTAGTTAATGATATACTACGGCCCACTTGGGATTGCATCTAAGTAGGCTACGGATTGAGCTTGCCCTTTGGTTGTAAACCATTGCATATGAAACCCCCGAAACTATCATTCCTAAGTAAATTCGAAAGGCCAAAAATTTGAAAAGTGATCTAGAGGATCATTCGTATGATGGGTTCAGATGTATACAGTACATAGAAGACCGCATCGACCTCGCCCATGCAGAGGTCGGAACAACTTACCATGCTTATCCAACGATTTGTTAACATTGGGTTTCAAGGAGGCAGATTTCTCTTGATCGCTCTGCGAGTCGGCACTGGTTCGGAATACACAACCATTTTGGAAGGTTCTACGAAGTTCTCCGTCGGACTCTATTTTCGCTAAATAGCACATCCCCGTTCCTACACCAGGTCTAAGTAACCTACGCAATTTTGCTTGTTGTTCTTGCATGGTCGCCGTCCCCGGTGGATCCAGCAGCACCTCTCGAGCTTTCATCGAGAATCCTCGGTGTGTGGGGATCGCTGGAGTCGACTGAGAGGACATCAGATGGATCCAATGAATGCTAAAGAAAATCATGAAGGGTATGACAACCACAAGTAAAAGGGGGTTGGGTTGAAAAGCGAGTAAGGAGGTAGTGCCGCGCCGCGAGGGCGCTCGACTGTCCTAAGCGCCTCCTCATTACGCGCGTCCGAAAACATCCAACATCTAACGGTAATTACACATGTATAGAAGGTGAACCTGGGTGCGCGTCCAGCGATATTCTTTTCCGAAATGCACAAACATGATGTGCGCTGTTTTGGACTAATGAGTGTAATGCTTGATTAGCGCTATTATTGAAGCTCTTCCGAATGCAACCAAAACAATAGTCAGAAAATGAAAATGATAGGCAGACGTTATACATTTCCTATTATGGGAACATTTCTTACACAAATTATGGTACTATCGGTCTTGTTGACACCCAACAATAACTCAATCTTGTTTGTTGCTATGTTTTTAGAAAGATTTCTGGTTTATTTGTACCTGGCGGGATTTGGAAATTGCATTTGATTGCAAGACAAACGCATCGATCGTTTACGGCACTAATTTTATTTCGAAGAGCTTTTCTCTCTTGTTCTTAGAAATGTTTCCTTCCGGATTACAACAATACTACATGCTCTGCTGTAACCCTTATATCTGTAAAGATCGTAACTAGCTGTACGGTAGTTCCGGTACCAAACATTTAAAGAGTTGAAGTAATCCTCTTTAATGACCAATAAACTTTACATGAACTATCTATTGAAATGCTTACGTTAGAAAAAAAAAGATTTCATGTCATAATCCGCTTAACACAAGCCTAACGGGGATTTCAAAGTGGAAGCGTAATCCTGACCAGCAATGTTATTACATCACCATGTAAAAGGTTCGGCGTTGACATTAGGTAGCCCACGCGTCTGATTCTCGGCGACGCATACACTAGAGGATAACTTGGTGTGAAGCATATGGAGCCTACAGCCATTCTGAACCTGGCCAGGACAAAATACAAGAGTCCGGGAGGCAAGATTGGTAAAACGGCAGCACCAAATCTGCTACTGGGGATCTTTTAAGAATAACAGTCTTCCTTGGGTCAGTACTTGTGTCAAGCTGATGTTCTAACCTTCTACATACCAAAATTTCGGTCAGCGAATCCACAAATTATCTTTCCCTTCCGCTTGTTAAGCGCACTTATAGAAATTCCTCATAAGGTTGACAAAGGTCAAGCATGTGATATAAATAACTTGACGTTCGGTGTTCTAGAATTACTTTTGTCGTCGGCATCTTCCCGCTTTAGTCCGCCCGCCCTGTGATCATTGTGCCTACTTTCGGTGTTCTAGAATTGCTTGGAGGTTGTAGTTGCTTACCACCGTTTTTGACTACATTCGGCCTCACCATGAAACTGCCATACGAGCTAGTCGATAAGATCGTCAATTACCGTCCACACCCGGATGTTATTACTGTCGGTAAGATAGCTGCGGGAAGTCCTGGTTAAAAGAACTGGAATGCGTATCAGAACGTGGGAACCTGGTGCGTCTTTATTTCTTGATATTGATATTGAAGTTGGAGTGTTTTATCAAGAGAGAAAGAACGGAAAAAAGGCCCACAGATCCTTTTCTCTGTCAAGAAGGGCCTCTTCAATGAAGACTTGCAACGATGGGATTTTATGCAACGACGCTATGCCTAGGGTGTTTCAACCCGAACAAAGTTCTTCACTCGTCGGCGAAGAGAATTCGTTCCAAGTCGGCTAGAGGAATGCGATATGGATCAAGTCCTGTGCGTAGTCAAACTTCCTGTTGATCCAGATGTTTATTACCGTATGTCGATGCACAATTGCTAAATTAGTCATGCTTATTTAGACTCTTGGAAGGCTTCTGTACCCACGGCCTGCTGAGTTACCCGTCGGTTCTACCCTGGTGACGACCAGGTAGCGCCTCTTCCAAAGCTAATCCTCTCACGCGGCGCGTCTTTCTCTCCCTCGGCTGCCACTCCGCGACACGCCTCTTCTGTGGCGACGCTTCTTTCCTCGGCCGCTCCCGACTCGCTGATCTCTCATCCAGACACTAATTGGTTTCCGCTGGCTATCGCTATATAACCGCCGATTTGTTCCAGTGCTCTGATGTCCAATCAGTCGACTCCCGCTATGCCCACCCATCGAGGCTTCTCGTCGAAAGCCCGTGAAATCCTCCTGGATCCACCGAGCACTTCCAGCATGCAACATCCGCAGCAGGCAAAACTAGGTGAGCCCTTAGCGGTCAGGGTCCCATTTTTTAATGTGCTTATAGTAAAAATTGAGTCGGAAGGAGAGCTGCGTCGGGCGATTTTAAACGGATGCTCTATATTTCGCCGATCCGATTCGCAAAGCACACAGAAGTCTAACTCCTCTACGAAGTCCAGCCCTGTGAGAGAATCCGGTATGGCTAACGAACTACAAAGTTTTACCCCCCGCTGCTACTTTACTCATAACGACGAGTCTCTGTGGCCGACCTATTTCTGTCCTTTTTCAGAGTTCGACGATCTGGAAGACTTTCCAAAAGTGCAGAAGCTCTCAAAAGTGCACAAGCTAATTGGCGATATCGGGAAGACAAAATCAGCCAGTGACGTTTTCCGCAAGAACACAATCGTTAAGACGTTCCAGCAACAGAACATCATGCGATTGCCAAGGTGAGGACATTCGTTCCCAATGTCCCACAGAACATCAGACCAATTTGACACAAGACCACCCTCACATGTGGACAGTAGGCCGAGACACCCCTTAAAGTTCAGTACTTTTCTCCATGTCTTTAGAGGAAAGCATACTTGGGATTCTTGGGACGAGATGGCAAACAAATATGAGGGGCTTCTTGATGGGCTTCTAATTTGTTCCAAGGCTAACTAGGGAACGACATATCCCAAGAAGTGAGAAATCATATATGTGAGATATTTCCAGTGTGGATTCGGACTTGGAGCACGCCACCCGCTACCGTAATATCGTTAGGCGCGAGGAAGATTCTGGCAGCAGCATGGGGAGCTTCCCTGACATTTTTGACGGATCGCCAGCTCGCAAGAGTACCTATGAGATGAAGTGATCTTGTCCACAATCGATAAGTAAAAATAAAAATCTTTTATGAGCCACTAAATGCAGAGAACATGCTGTGGGTTGATAGGTGTGGAATAGAGTTTCAATTTTTTTGATGATTGGACAAAAGGGGTTCTCCCCGGCACTGTCATGATTTAGAAAGTTAGTTTTCTTCAACATCATTGGATAAGCTTTGTGCTCTATGGGGCTGGCAGTTTTTTACATGAACACATCCAATCACGGATATTCACATGAAGAGGACGAGACACAGGTGACAGGTTTTGTTGTGTCCACTTAACGAGAGTGGATGGAAGACACGTGAGGGTGGCACTGGTCTTAGAGAGCTTAGAGACGCTTTACAGAGATAAGCTGGATAATCATATAGATCATATAAATTACTGAATTGCTGATCTCCGTTCGAATTAGAAAATCCTTAGCTCATCGAATCCAAAGAGGATTACAACAGCGAATGTTCGACTGAAATGAAACGACTGAAACGGAGCTCAAGTAAGTTGAAAGAAATCTGTCTCTGAATTCCGGAATCGTTGTGGAATTGTTTGGTCGATCTAGTGTTCTAGGCCTGACGACGTCCTCAAAAAGAATAAGAGGATATTCACGCATCTAAATTGCTATTTATACTCAATGGTTTGAAAACGAACATATTGTTTCAGCGGTCACGTCGCTTCTACTGACAAAACACATAGCTCCGAAATAGTTATAGAAGTCTTTAAATGCTCTTAAAATGATGAACCTTTGCAATCCAAAAGTTTCGGGTTGTGACTTCAGATTTTACGTAAGCTTCTCTAACTGTTTAAATATAGAAAGCAAACGTACGACATTCCTACGACATCATGCACTTCCGCGTATATTTTTGCATATACAGAATTAGGCGCATATGCCACACTGACGCGTAATCGATCATGGTGACGGAAACCAGCGATATTTTCGTTAAACGTATTTTTCTTTATGTGCGTCGCGAATCCTTGAAAGATCGTAATGCGTTCAAGGACATGACATGTAGTTTCCTTGAGCCCGTATTAGGGAGGAATATGGGAAGGTTTCCATCAATCAGGAAATTGGTTTTCGGAGTTTTGAAAATGTCTCCGTCTGTCGCAATTCTTACTCATTTCCCTAAACGCTGCTAAATGGTGTCATCAAAGCGAAGGAAGCGGGGGCACCAGACGGAAGAATTCTACCGTACTTTTTCATCGCTGGTGGCGGTGACGTTTTTAAATTCGACAAGAAGTGACGTTTGATTTGTCCAGGGAGCTTAAGTGATTCTTTGCTTTTACGACATGTGGCAGCTCCCTACATATTGGAAATAGGAAAACAACCCTTTAAAATTTAAATTCACGTGTTACCTGATAATTGAGATAAACGTATATGTATTACAACGTGGTTATGTGCAAGACTCCATGAGGACTCCGGGCATGTATTCCAGCGCGCATAGTGCGGTGGCCATATCCCAAAATACCTTGGAGTTTCTCATCAAGGCACCACGAGAACAGGAACAAGAGAACACACCTGTTATATCGTGATCTTTCTCAAGGTCTTGCCTGTGCATGTTTACTGCCTCTCTGAGTAATGACGTAGGACAGGAATAAACAATATATTATATTTATATTTGTCATTCGAAAGACGACATTGGCAAAAGTTCAACCCTAATTATAGGTGTCGGGGGTGCCGACATAGGCTAAAAGTTCTTTAAAAGATACGTCAACACGATCGTCAGGATTAGCTCACTGACGTCACATGTATACGACGGCCATTCACAGCTCTACAGTTCAAGGAACGTTTTATGGAAACTTAATTCTTGCTGAGCGAGTCGTTGGAGGCGAGTCTTTTTTTACCATTCATGACTTACATAGCAAGCAGTTAGGCATCAGGTATTCTGAACCATATGGTAAAAAGATCATCCTATGTGCGCCAGTGTGAAATCTTTCTTTCCTGGAAAACTTATAACTAAAAATGCAACCGATTATCTAAAAGAGTAAGGTGGATATTACGCAAATGAGGGTGGATATCTTCAATGCCAGATCTACGAACAGAATCCCTATTTTCCCCAGGCCAGTGTGTCCAGACTATTAGCCAGTTTGTTGGCTAAGATGAATCTGTTTCAGTGGAACTGACGTTGATTTCCTTGCCTTTACTGTACACTTTGACTTTGATATTTGTTTGAATCTTTGTTAATTCACGATTCAACCTATCGAATAGCAACCTAATTTTCGAAGAGATATTTAGTATGGAGGGCGTGATTTTACTGCGAGTTTAGTGTATTTCATTGATATTTATGTATACGTAAACAACAGATTTCAGAAAACATTATCACATGGCAGTGCTTCTGTACATTCACTTCATCTCGTAAGCGCCTTTCCGAGCAGCCGATCCAAAGCTGTCGAAACTCTCAAAGGAATCGTTGTCACGTTGGACGATGTTACGGTAGCGGGTGGCGTGTTCCAAGTCGGAGTCCATGCTGAAAATAATGGACGGTGACGTGTTGACCCTTGTGGACCCAAAGTATCGATTAGAAGACTCACGAGGTTTTCTAATCCGTGATATTGAGGACAATCTTTCCTGTTTTTTGATTCTGAGGAGCTTACGGATACAAAACCAGTTCTACGTCAGAGAGTTGAGTCGATTTTAGATGTCTTAGGTTCATCAAGGACGAGAAATTCTACCTTGGCAATCTCATGATGTTCTGCTGCTGGAACGTTCTGATAACCGTATTCTTGCGGATAAGATCACTCGCCGACTTCGTTTTGCCAATATCACCCAGGAGTTTGTGCACTTTGGGCTGCTTCTGCACCTTGGGAAAGTCGTCTATGTGGTCGAAATCTGAAAAGGAGTAGATGTAAGCTGAATCATTAACGAGAGTCGAGAATTTAGGTATCAGAACAACTAGTTGAAGCACCTACCTGTGTCTTTAGCAGGACTGGACTTCGTCGAAGAATTTGACTTCTGACTCCCAACTGAATCAGTGCGCCGTAATGCGCCTTCCATCTTGGCTAAACCAAAGAAGCGACGCAACGAGTGAACGGCCCGGTGTGGATTGTCCGAGAGGTTACCTAGTCTCGTCTGGTGCATGGAGGACGTGTCTGGCGGATCCAGAAGGATTTCACGGGCTTTCGACGAGAAGCCTCGATGGGTGGGCATCGCGGGAGTCGACTGATTGGACATCAGAGCACTGGAACAAATCGGCGGTTATATAGCGATAGCCAGCGGAAACCAATTAGTGTCTGGATGAGAGATCAGCGAGTAGGGAGCGGCCGAGGAAAGAAGCGTCGCCACAGAAGAGGCGTGTCGCGGAGTGGCAGCCGAGGGAGAGAAAGACGCGCCGCGTGAGAGGATTAGCTTTGGGAGAGGCGCTACCTGGCCGTCACCAGGGAAGAACCGACGGGTAAATTACGTGTAAGGACATACCTTCGGAGGGGTGGTACGGATACTCCATCAGGTCATAGGTACAGCAGTCTTCCGAAAAAGAAAACAGCCGGAAGAAAAGTATAACCAATAGCCAGGAAGCAAAACATAAGTTAGAAAGTACCACAGCACACTAATTTGGCCAGCATGTCAAAGGAACTCGAGAAATCGTACACTGTTGATGCCTGTATTTCTAACCACTATAAGAAAAAGGTGTCATATTTGGCGGCGTATCTTATGGCCTCTATTTCCTGTGACACTGTAGCCCATCACTAGCACCACTCTCACAATTCGTCACCCATCTCACCAATATAGAACCATTGATAAACATGCTTTCCGGCAGAGGAGTACGTCTCACACTCACCCACATATGTTACTAGCATTAAGTGTTGTGTTCTACCCTCTATGCTTAATTTTCATAACATCCGATGGTACAAATATCAGAAGGAAATGTGAATTCCATTAGTATGAGATCAACACTAGCTACTGTTGAAATAACATGTTGGCACTTCTGTTAACAAAACACCTTGTTTGGCTGACCGTTTACTGACTGCTACAGTGATAGACCGATCATAGCGGTATCGTTCTAATGCACATAAGTTTTCCATATACTTAAGCAGTGGACATTTTTCCGCCCTGCAGCCCCAAACACGTTCGGATCCCATTAGAGGGGAATAGAAAACAGGATATCTGGTAAATGCGCCCTAAAAACATATAGAATGAGAAACGAAAAACATTAGAAGTGGTGGCATAGTCGAAGATTATCTACCGTAAGCCTATCTAAGCATACAGCGTCTATTGCCTTTAATCACAGAGGTACTACAGTTCATTGTAAGGCAATGAAGACATCGAAAACACATCCCAGCAAACTACGATTCTTAAGTATACAGTTATTTGGTATCATAGCAGGTGATACATAAGTACATGTATCATTATCCTTCTGTATATTGCTTATCGTCTTTTATCACACATTCCAGATCCACAAAGTTCCCCCATAGTTTCTTTGACACAGTTCATAACTAAGACACATAACCTTTATGAGACTCACGTCCCGCAGTTAATAGAAAGGTTTGCAACTTTTATGCAACCTTGTATTAGCCCAACGTAAATATTATTTGCACTGTTTCATGTCCAATCTTCCCATAACTTCCAAAAAGCCAAAACATGTCCTCAAAGCCGCTTTTTGCGATAAACATCCTCTAGGTAAAGACTCGTCAAAACATGAAATTAACGGGAAGAGTGCGCGGGCGGCGAGACTTCTCTCATCGAGCGACGTTCTTCTTTGTTGCGGGCATAATCCGCAGATTTTAAGTTGTCTAGACAGTCTATCTATTCCTACAGTGTGGAATTTTTCTTCTTTTGGATGCTTTCAGCATTCCTATGTGTGTTTCTTTTTTCGTGATTATGCGAGACAGAGGGCAGCCCGTTGGAGCAAACTAGCGGAACCAACTCAAGTAACTTGCTTGTACGATAAATAAAGAACTTCGCTTTTGAGTTTCATTGACTAAATAATGATGTCATGGCCACACACACTGCGTAAGAGCCGACCTTTAAATGCCTACCCACACAGTTTCAGCTTTAAAATAAACTTCTTTAACCCCTTTACATCATCACTGACATTAAAAGGTTATCCGTTAGCACTGACGTTACTACTCAATACTCATAAGCTTCAAAGGCTAGCCGTGTCGTATGTATCTTTCTAGACCCTTACAGCTTGTTCCTGCCGCAGAACAATGCGCATGTGTGGTGGTTGATCGGTTAGGGTCACTGATTATGCACGAAAGACAAAGAGGGTCTGCTAGGGTACGTGCCTTTGAGAAGCGAATGATAGGGTAAGGCGTTCAGCGACCAGTCCATCCTTAGGGACGTGCGACTATAGGACACGGGCGAGAACTAATGATCGGCATGATCGGCCATGTTGAGGCACACAAGAAATGGATGCACAAAGCTGAGGAAAGGGTTCAAACAGGGAGAAAGTGATCCAGTGCTGTCAAGAGGAGGCGTAGATGGCGAGGCAAAATTGGCGTTTTTGGAAAAATTTTTATTGCCCGGTTTATCTCTACCGTAATCTGATCTTTTGGTTTAATCATAGTCCAGGCCCTTAAATATGAGATTGCTCTTTAATCCTCTAAAATCATTTCATTTTCAATGACGAAAGTCCGTCCGAAGTGTGATGAGTAGTGATCGTCATGTTAGGTTCCATCCTCGTGACTTGTGCGCGCGGCCTTCATTGCCACTGGACGTTGCCAGCTTGTTAGCATTCCGCGACAAGTCATGTGCAAAGCGAAGTAATGACTTGCACGTCGGCTTGAGGAAGCAACCGTATGCACTACGATAGGTTAAAGAACTCATTTAAATGATTCGCGGAAAAGTGTGGATGGGTGCACTTTGTATTCAAAGAATTTTAAGACTTAAAGGACACTTTTTGCCTAAATCCACAGTCTGCGCGCGAACAGGTGTATCCATTGTCCTCTGTTTTGTAACAATAGTCACAATTTTATTCATTGATGGAAAATGTAAATATCTTCGTTGAATTATGTCAGTGAAAATGTTTTGTATATTTGGTTAAAATTACCCAATACATTTCCATGCAGGGGAGAGAATGCATTAGGAGAATCATCTTATGTTGTTACCACGTTTTTCTGCCTCGGACAAAGCATAAAATTGTGTAAAAACCTCAGCCAATCAGGGTTGACGAATAGTAGAATCGGACAGTATGCTAATTTTCGTTTGTGGTCTTCCTTTTTTTCTCCATTTCTATCGAGGTCTGGTAAGTTAACACTGTGGAATGCAGGATGTAGAAATGACTATGTTATGTGATTTACATCCTCATTAAGAGGAAGTGGTGCGATATTGGCAGTTGCTTTTCCTTGTTTTGGCAATGCAGGGAGTGGCAGTGAATAGGGATCGAATTATATTGTGGAATATTAAAATTTTCCTTGAATTCATTACTGACCTCTTCTTTTCTTTTGTATCAGTATTAATGAGCAGCATAATGGGAAATATAATCACAGAACGTGTTTGTTCACGATGACAGTGAGGGTTGCTTCTCAGCCTCAGGTTACCCGCCTCTCACCATTTGCTTACGTCTTGTCCATATATCTCTTCTTCGCTGTGGTTTTCAAGATCTCGACTAACGGAGTGCACGAGATGTGCACTCCTCGTTATTCCCATTATCCTCATTATAAGTGGTTTTCGTGGCTTGAGTCATTGGCACGGAGATTTCATCCACTCTTAAAATCTTCTTCCGCGCAAGGCGTGTGTCGTTTGGCGCTTGTTTTCCTCGTGGACAAAGGTCGCGCTTTCAATAGGTCCATTAGCGCAAGGTGTGGGAGGTAAACAAAACTAACGGCGATTATCTTCTGCTTAGTGTCCTTCATAAGCCACTGGCCGGACTCTGCAATACTTCTATCGACGATGTCCACCCATCGCGGCTTCTCGTTGAAAGCCCGAAAGGTTCTTCTTGACCAACCACCACTAAAGGAGGATAACGAAGAGGGAAAACGCAGTGAGACGTTCAGTAAAGCTGCTCAAACCTTCAGACGTCTATTGCACTTCGGAGAAAGCTTCCGTCGGTCAGATTCCGAAACCAGTCAGAACTCCTATTTGTCGACGACGTCTGGAACTTCAAAAGGAATGGGTGAGTTCTTGTGCTGAGGTTACGGTAGGGGCCACAATAGCTGGTATTTTTCGGTTCTTAAGGTTCTTATAAGAGGGACAATGGATTGAGCTGTTTTTACTACAGGTAAATAGATCGTCGATATTGCCAAGCGACGGGTGACGGGTGTTTAATACCATATTTGCGTCTTAGTATCCATACACATTTTTGGTCTAACTGTTTAGCTCATAGTTTTCATGTCTCTATTATAGGTTTTTATGACAATTTAGTGAGTTTGAATTCCATCGTATTGTGTTAATTGTTTTATTCTTGTACCGTAGGCGTTGACACAGGAAAACTGTAACCTTTTCAGATCCTACGGAAGTGCCGCGGCCAAGAGCTAATTCCGCTACAGTATGCACGATGGAGGTGAACCGTTTCACGACATCCACCGGCCCACCAGCGTCTTAGAACTGCTAGCAACAAACGAGTATTATATCGTTCCTTCAACGCCCAGCGAAGGAGTCGTCTAGGAGTTGTTTCGAGTGATATTTATGTGGCCATTTTTGTTGTATGCATGTTGAAAATCAATAAAATAATTGTAAAATAATTATACGGAGGGGAAAATCTATCAGTGCCTTTGTTATTATTACCGGTTTCTATGAATTTCATATACATTAAGCTAGAGTGTCGGCTTTTAGAGGTTTTGCTGTTGATAAATGTTAGTGTCCAGTTAAAAACTTCATTGCAGAGCGTCAAATTCCAAATTTTCGAATATATACAGTCTTCTTCAGTCTTTTTCGCATATGATACTGTAATCTATTGGTGTTATTGATTAAGGTGTTCGAGGAACGAAGTTAGAAGTTTTCAGGGTAGTAGGATGGTACCTCCCCTAGAGCGGAGCCCCACTTTGTAATCCACACAGAAGGAATATAAAGAATCCGAACATGGAGCTTCTTAAAAGTGCTTAAGCTTAAGCTCTTGTGGGCGTGATAATGACGGTAAACAATCTGCCGAGATTATAGGGCGTGTTTTCCCTCGTGAATGTGTTTCAAATGCTATAGAAAGTGTGAAAGGTCTACAGCTTAATGAGAGGTATAGGAGCGGTAAACAAGACGTTGACTAGACGTTGATTGGTTTCCGGCGGTTACCGTTATATAAACGCCCCTATCTCCGTCTAGTTCCCCTGTCATTCCCTTCCGAAGATGGCCTCACACAGAGGTTTTTCACCGAAGGTGCGCGGCGTTCTGCTCGATCCACCAGGAAGCTCCACACCACAGGAGGAGCAGGCGAAGCTGAACAACCTCGTCGAGCCTAGTAAGGCAACTCAATCGTTGCGTCGCCTGTTTGGTCTGGCGAAGACGTTCGGGAGAACCGACTCAGAGAGCAGCCAGAAGTCAAATTCGTCGACTAACTCATGCCCGGTTAAGGAGAGCGGTAGGTGAAATGAAATGGCTACTTATCATTACAAGACATTTATATTTAGAAGATTGAATTTCAGAATAGATTATGTGCTTGATTTCGATTGTCACTTTAGATTTTGACAGCATGCGCAACTCGCCCACACTCCAACAGGGATCTGCCGGAGGACATGTTGCCCCTAGGCTCATCAGTGAGATTGGAAAAGCCCAATCCTTTGGTGAACTGTCCCGTAGACAGAAGTTGAACAAATGCGTCAAGGACCAGGAAATCATGCGACCACCTAGGTAAGCAAGTGTGCGAAACGAGCTCCCTTTAGCCTGGCTGTACAGTGGAGATTATCCGTGTGCTTAGCAATGCCCTAAAAACAAGGATGAGACAAAGACATTTGCAAAGGCCACAAATGACAAACACGGTTCCACTGGGGAATGCAATCGATATTCAAAAATTGCCAAGAAAACGCACAGCTCGTTTCAGCCTGGACTGCAGTCATGAGCAGATGGGGAGCAGTCAACCTACGACGTCGGCAGTAGTCCAGGAAATGGAAGAAGAACAATATATAAATATGGAGGGACTTTCCGTCAAGGATGCTGACGAACGGGAGAATTCGACGCCAAGTTCATAAGTTCAAGAAAGATCCACAAATATCTTTTACACGTTAATAAACTTAACTTGAGGTCGACTCTTTTCTACTGTTGCAAATAAGTTGTGAGATTTCAGTAAACGGTAAATTTGAAGGCCGCCTTGTTTATCATGTATATTGACATCGAATATTCATCACACTTTGATGGATTCAAAGGTTCCAGGTTGTAACGGAAAAGCTGAACCTATCGAGATGGCGTTCGAGCTGATACGGATCTACCTGGTGTCTGGGACAAAGTGTCAAACTCTCTTATCGCTATGTGTCTTTTTATATATCTGTTATAAATTAAGCAGTGGTACAACCCTATTGGGATGAAATAGAGATCGACATTGCGGGCAAGGACTTAGGCCTTCGGAGTTGTCTCCATTATGGGCATGCTCTATGATGCAGTTCCAGCAGAACACGTGCCCACAAGGTGTCGTCGCCGGCGGAGCTGACTCCAGACATATCGGACACTTGAATGTAGACGTCTGAATAGTCAGGTTATTGAGGTCAGCAGTGATTTCCCCACCGAGAAGAAACTTTGCCTAGTTTTAGAAGGCGTCCTCGGTCTTCCTTCATCCGGGATAGCCTTTGAAGTAGCTAAGGAGTAAAGTGCCGTAGCTATGGTGAAAGCTGACTGAAGCGCACTGACATATCCCAAAAATGTGTACAGTTTGGAAGCCTAAAAAACATTTGCACGAATTCCAGGGTTTATAAGGTTCGTACCAAAATGTTAGTCTGTGGCCTCATGCTAAGATACTGGATACCCGATAGTCTTTTAGAGATGTTGTAGAAGGTTCCGTTTAAGTAGAAAATAGCCATGTGGACTACGGTTATAAGAGGGACTCCTGTTAACCTAAAAGGAGAAGTTACGGTGGGAACGGTGCTGCAATTTACCTGATCCATCTCAACATCTGTTTAAAGGACTCTCTCGCAGCGTCATTGTTATCCACTCGAATGCCCAAAAACTTTGATGTTGAGGGGTGAGCTACCGTCACTTCTAATCTCTTCAGATGTGTTTCCAGAAGATATGGCGATAAAGAGTGAAGAGCGACGAAGAAAAATCGACGAGGGAAGGAAGCTGCCTGACGATTGGCGTCGGTTTGAACAACGCCAAGGTATTCTTCTCCGAGCGTTTGTCTTCCCGAAAGCGTCGTGAGAAAGTAGTAGCAAATCTCAGTCAGAACAGGCAGGTGCTTGTAGTGCTGTCGCCAAGTGTTGATTCCAAAAACAGATTTTATGACACTGGAGATCTCTTCTCGAAGAGATTCAATGTGCTCCTCGTCACGACGTTCGGCGCGGACAATCTCTGATCGTTCTCCTGTGTACCATTGCATCTGAAAAGAAGGGAACGGTGCCTTCGTGTTATACGAGTCCTTGCAGTTCCGAAAGCTATGTTAAATTCAAAAACTGAACGTAGGGTGTCCAACCAAACAGTTGTTAGAGGTGATATGTATAAACTAAAGCAGAAAAAATAACAATAAAGTTATCTCCTGGTCAAAACGGAGTTGTGCACAGTGCGGTCGAAGCAAATCGATAGGCATGTACTTTCGCACGCCACAAATCTTGTAGTCCTTATGGCGGTCGGTTGTAATGCATTTGAAATGCAATGTAGCTTTGATAATGCCTTGTCCCATGAGGAACAAAGACATATTTTTCATTAAATTTTTTTCATTAATTAAATTTTTAAGCATGATATCTACATGGTTTTCAGGCTTATTTTCGATGTTAACATTGTGTAAGATTGCATGAAAATTGTGCATAATTTGGCTTCAACACGACAGGCGAGTCCAGCATTGGCTGTATGTAAAAGTGAATCGATTACAAAATCAAGTGTGATGAAAATACATATATGAGCAATTTTTCTCCCCATTCAACAGTCAGAGCGAACAATGTGACAATTCGCACTGTGGTCTGCATATGGTTGTATTACATGTTTCACCCGAAGATGCCAAACCATACGTGCAACAGAACCAAATGCAAACATGACCAGTCTTCCGATTGTTTACGTCCAAAAACATTGGCACCCGGACGGATCGCTCTTAAACCTCACACTTCCACCAGTTCGGTCGTGTTATCGCCCGGCATCATCAGATTGCTCCGCTTTCAGTCGATTCATTTTGGTGTCCCTACTCTACATTTTACACGTTTTAAGATGGCTGGCATTCCTCTCACTGGCGGCTTTAACTCCGATGAAGACGACAACTGTTACGACTATGGACCGGAGAGCGATAGCGAGGAAGAGCTGACCAGGAGACCGAAGATCGTTATTATGGGACAGAGACGGTAATCTGGCCCATTTTCGCCTCATAAAAAGCACAGTATCCTGTAGGAGCGGTAAAACGTCGATCAAGAAGGTCGTCTTTCAGAAGATGTCCCCGAATGAGACGCTTTTCTGCGAAAGCACATCCAGAATCACATCAGAATGTTAGCTTCAGCATTAGATACGTAGAATAAAAAGTGTGGGTTTTCAGCTGTCAGAAATTCGTTCATCAAGTTCGAGACCATCGAGTTCCCCGGACAGATCGATCCATTCGATCCGGCTCTCGGACCCAAGAAGGTGTTTACAAACTGCGGCGCCATGCTGTATGTCATCGATGCGCAGGACGAAGTCGAAGAAGCGATGAGGACCATGATTACATACATTTCGAGGGCTTACGGGTTCAACAAGGAGATTAGATTTGAGGTTAGTTGACCGGTGTAAGAGCGAATGGGCATGCAGATTGGAAAAGCATATATAGGAGAGTGTACACAACCAAATCCTTCTATACGTAAAAGTATTCGCTTTTCAAAGGGTTTGCAGTCGCTATTGACGGATGTCGACCTCATACAAATATAGTTTTCTTTGTTTCGATCTGAGAAAAGAAAGTCAGTTATTATTTTCTATAAACTCGAATTCGTTACGTTTCGACCCACAAACATCCTAAATTCCGACTCCAGAGAAGACCTTATTGTTCACAAGCCTCTCATCCACCTTTCAGTGTTTCATCCATAAAGTCGACGGCTTGAGCGAAGAAACAAAAATGGACACGTTCCGCTCCATCTTCCAGCATGTGAAGGATGAACTGGACGACCTGGGAGCTGGGGGAGCTAAACTTGCATACCACATGACCAGCATTTATGATCACTCCATCTTCGATGCGTTCAGTAAAGTCGTCCAGAAGCTGATCGTCCAACTGCCAACCCTCGAGAAGCTGTTGGACATTTTCAACCAAGGCTCTAACGTTGAAAAATCGTTTCTGTTCGACATGTCCAGTAAGATCTTCATCGCCACCGACTCGACCCCTGTGGACATGGCTACTTACGAGTTGTGTTGTGACATGATAGACGTCACTCTAGACATATCTTCCATCTATGGGTATAATAGATTCATCTATCTTAAAAATATATACAATTTTAGTTCCAAGGACGGTCAACCAGTCTTTGATCCTAACTCATCGGCCTCCATAAGTCTCCGCACAAATCAAGCACTTTTCCTCCGTCAGGTCAACAAGTACCTGGCGTTAGTCTCCATCGTCCGTTCTGAGAATGTTGAAAAACCTGGACTCATGGATTACAACTTTGGAATTTTCAAATCGGGTGTCGAAAGGGTGTTCCGAGTCAGCAATCGCAAGGCGCTTCAAAAGCAGAAGGACCGATCCCTTGTCATGCCGACACCGCCCCAATCTTCGGATGCCAGCAACTAGAAGTTTATAAAATTTATCGTGTGATTGTCCAAACGTTTAGTCAGCTTTGTAAAGTGCCATTTTTCCTGTAGATATGTTGCAGTGTCATGCACCAGTGTAAATAGAGTGCACCGTCCAGCATAAGGCCAGCTTGGTAAAGTTCACGTTTAGCAACTGTTAGATAACAAAGCGTGGAAACAGCCCAATGTCGCAAAACTTCTTGGTTCCTAGCTGCCAAAATAGCATACTATAACGCCTAGATAGATGATCAAAACACAATAGTAGGGCCGTAAAAGAGAAGGTGACAAGATTCCCTATAAACATATCGTCTTCTTCCTGTCTTGAACCCATACAGTGCAAGATTCAAACAACTGGAATGCTACTCAGTCTCCGTAAGGATAGTTGGTCCGTTCGCATATGGCGCGCCGTTTGGGCGACTGTGTTGGCGCAGATGGCGGGAAAGCAGTCGGCTGGCTGCGTCGTCTATCGTCTGCCTCTCTCTTGCGCGGCGTCTCTCCTTGGGCGTTATTGTTCAAATCCACAGACGCGCGTTTGGATAGGTATATGCCTACATGTGTTGTTTCCGTTGTCGTGGCGCTTTTAAATCGGTGTCACGAGTATCTCAACAAACTTGTTCAGACCATTGTCGTGGAGTAGCTGACCTACCCGGAGATAACAATGAGTGGACGTAAGTGATGATTGCTTTTTGTGGGTGTAGGATCTGCATTCATCTCAGGTGCGTGCTACAAGTGTGGAGAGGAAGGCCACATCTCTCGAGAATGCCCCAACGGAGGTGGCAGCGGTGGCGGTGGAGGCCGTGGAGGCTGCTACAATTGCGGTGGAGAAGGACACATGTCTCGTGATTGCCCCAGCGGAGGCAGCCGTGGAGGACGTGGAGGTTGTTACAACTGTGAGGATTTGCCTGTTTGAAGTTTTATCACCAAAGTATTTTTCCAGGCGGTGAAGACGGACACATCTCTCGTGAGTGTCCTAGCCGAGGAGGTAGCGGTGGTGGCAGTGGGCAGAAGTGCTACAACTGCGGAAACTATGGTCATATCTCCCGTGAGTGCTCTGAGCCCCGTGCCAGCGATGGTCGTGTGTGCTATGGGTGCAACAAGTCCGGCCACATTCGCAGCCAGTGCCCCGAAGGAAACTGAACTGATGTGCTTGCTCAACTTATGTTAATCCCTCGTTGACGCGTTTTATTGTTGTATTTCGGTGGTGTGATTACTTATGCAGTCATAAATGTATTCGTAGCTGAAATATTTCTCTGCAGGGCGATTCTGCTTTACAAGTTAAGAGGGTTTCGAATTGGTTGAATGATTTTTATAGCTAAGTAGATCAAAATAAAATAACAAGATATGGAAGACACAGATCAGCTTATCCTGCTCTGCCTACTAGCACGGGTTACAATGTCGATTCTCGTCTTCGCGTTCGTATTCCTCATCACAAGGACGTTCTTCACTTTAGTCCTCAGCGAGGCATTGATCAGGAGAGTGACTGTGGCAAACAGGCCGGAGTCCACGATCCACATGAGGTTGGTCACGATGTCCATGGCTCTTGGGTCGGAGAGGAAGCCAGGGATCCAGAAACTCCAGATGATAAAAATAGACTCGTAGGCAAAGGAGATTATAGCAACGATAAAGATTCTTATTTCGACGAAGAAGGAGGCAGAGTTATGGGTCATTCGCAGTTTTATCTAAAGTAACAAATCACGCTGTGTACATAGAAATAATCGGGCTACCTTGATTAAGTAGACAAAAACCACGAAGTAGATCAGGAGATCGATAAAGAAGAAGACGAAATCAAGGTACATCTCAGTCTCCATCATTATGTAAGCCCTGCTGCACTCGATGTGAACCCACACAAAGTGACCGTTAACCCCGTCGTAAGTGTAGCCGAAGCAAGGAATTAGGAGGATGACAAAAGTGGAAATCCAGAACAGCCAGGAACTGATCAGCAAGAACCAGTTTATATAGGTGACGATTCTGGATGAGAAGATGGTAACGAAAACAAGGAGCCTATCCACGGCTAATGTTAGGGCGAGGCTTATATAAAGGAACCAGCCGGATTCAACAATGGCGCCGAGTATCTAAAGCAACACCGCTTTACATTATTTCCTTCGAAGCGATTTTGTATTCGGTCAAATTAAGATCACAAGACTCGGTTATCTCAGAATAAGAAATCCCAGAGCCAGCAAGCAACTTACCCTGTCGAAGTAGTAGTTAAAGCTGCTGTCAGCCAAACTCATGAATCCTCCGATGAAAAAGGGGATCAATTGCATGATGCAGGAGACAGACATGTTCTTGATTATACGGTAGGTGCCGCTGCCGTACTTCGAATCTCGAACCGTGATCTAGAGTGCTTTTCATAATTGTCAATACTTGGTCCCACTCACCAGCAGCAGGACGGCGTTGACAGTGATGAAGGTTCCGGAGGCAAAGATATAAATGATACCCATAATAACATTTAGTTGTGGGACCATACTTGTTCTGTAACGTATGTTTTTTATAAGTAAGAAACACACCGAATAACAAAAAAAGTCGCACACGCGTCGTCTTAACTACTTTCACATACCGGATAAGGACTACACATTCCTGAATACGTCGTCAAGAGAAAACGTAGAGTTTAGTGTTTATGACCTTTTTTCCCACAGACAATATATAGAAATGTTTTTCCCACTATAATTTTTCTAGTAATCTACAATACATGTGGACGAGGAAAACTAAATTGTACAAAATTCAATTAATCTGTTACTTGGTGAACTCCAATAGGGTATGGATTGAAAAACATGAAAATCCGGATTTTTTCACTGACGTAACGACCGGTTTAGCCGATCAGTTTTCGCCTTTTTCATGAAGACTTTATCAGAAATTAGAGAATACATGAGATAACAGCTGCAATGGATATAAACTATACCGGACATATCCGAGAAAAGACCAAGAAGGATCTTGGAGAAAAGTGATGGCAACCCCAATCGTAAGCTAAAGCAATGAACCCCCATCTGCTCGGCTAGAGTAGTTTATCAAAAAGTGACAGGACTCTTCTTTGGCGCTAGGAAATAGGATCACAAAAACGGATTTATTCAGTTTCATTAGCTTTCGAAAAAAAGCGTGACAGCCAAGACTTAAGAACTAGGTTGTTGGTTTTGTCACTTGTTGTGAAGTATGTAACAGGGGTGTTTTCTAGTTAAAGTATAACGCGAAGTTATTTTCGGAAGGCGCGAAATGTATATTAACTGTTCAAGGTAGGAGAAGGGAAAAGGAGATACAAAAACAGGATCATTCGTAGAGCGGTACAGAAAGTTCATTTTCAAAAACATTGGTTGTACAGGGAGTGCTGCTCCAAGAAGCACAATTATCATCAATATTAATGCACGTCAGCAACTTACAAGTTTGTGAAAAACTTCCACACTATGTAGTTGTTTTCAGATAAGTTTGTTTTGGGTTTATGTTCCTTGAGAAATTTTCAGAACAGAAAGGACGCCATACGTACATGTTATTTTCCGGTTTTACACGTATCCGACAAAATGATTCCAGAAATGCACTGGAATAACGGAAGTAGGCCAACTTTGCAATATGTGAACGTTACAACCATATACCTTGCAATCTTCGGGGGGTTCAACTAGGACTGTTTGAGCAAACTGGAACGAAAGTTTGTTGCGTAAATCTGAGGGTATAGCAAATGCTAGCTATTCCATGAATAGAAAAACCAAATAGGATGCAAGCTAAAAAAATTGCTCGGTTGAAGTTTCACTCATTCTATCGAGTAACGCAAGCTCATGAACTCAGGAGGAGAAGGAAGAATAGGCTGGAGTAACCTGGGTTTCTGCGGCTTCGAGGATAAGAACAAGATATTAAATTAAGTTGCCCACACAAGGAAATTATGCGACCTTTTCGATGCGATGGCCGCGCACTCACAAGCAAATAGAGATGAAATGGAGCTGGGTCGCACCTCCACTTTCACCTAATTAAATAACGACCAGAGGTGTCACAAATGTAGGGGAAATCAGTTAACCTATACCAAGAGAAGGAGAACTGCTCAGAACGGAATTTGTAGTCTTTCTGGGTTTCGGCCCTAGAAGGGCGATGACAATAGAACCCGACGTAAACAGTCAGCAACATAAGTCGAATAGGCTCCACGGAGCAGAACCTTTATACGTCTTTTTGGTGGCGCACTTTAGGTGGGATGATTCTCCTGCAGGAAATGTAAGTGGAAAACGGCCCATACTATTGCCAATTAGGCTGCAAGTTACTTAAAGGGTAATGTTTGCAGAAAAGATGTAGGCGCCGCTTTGCCGACGTAAAGCCGAGCCAACAAGAATACGAATGTTTCGGAAGACCTTTACCTCTAGCCTCTACGCATGAAACGCGTTTAACACACTTTGATGGACACATACATCGCATGACAATTGGATACGGTAACTAAGGTGCGATGCATTAAGCGGACGAGTGAACTTGAATTATACGTACATGATGTACTACATATAAGCAAGAAAAGGACTTCAAAATATTGTCGTCGTAAGGACAATCTTAATCTTGAAACTCCATTTGTTTCCTGTTCTACAGCAAAACAAGTAAATTAGATGCCTATCGACACGCGTGTACTTTGCAAATCTGAGACTAAACTCATATCAATGTCACAAAAAAATGTAGGCGGCCTTGACATTTAGTAACTTAATTACTGTAAGCAAGGATCCGCAAAAACTCATGCTTTTACTGCAAGAGAGGCTATCGTATGCTAGCAAAGGTCGTATTTTCGATGACTCGGACGGCGAAATGAAGCTGATTGTAAAGATCAATTTGTAATAAGTTTGGCGCTAAAGAGATTATTGTGGCTTTCCTGTTTAGTGTGGGTAAACAATTTTTTTCCCGTTGTCAGGATTACATAGTTTCATCTACATTTATGCACGGTTTTGATACCGTAGGATATGGGGAAAAACTACTGTAAAACTGCGAATCATACACTAAGATGTTGTTTATATACAAATGGAATTCATATAACGTATAATTCACGGACTCTTGGTGTAACCCAAGTCCGAACCTAAATTGTCGTGGCTGCGAGCCACGCCTAAACCAACAAACTAATGTAAGTGGGACAAGAAAACCGGCTAGGTAAGAAACGCTTATGGGAATCGAGTTTTCTACGACTGACACTTCTGATCTTGATGTATTACACTATATGAAGTAAACATCTGTTGGGATATTGCAGTAGACTGTACGGGACAGATTCCTAGTTCGTTTCTACAGTAAAAAAGAAATGGAGTCCATAAAGCATTAGTCTTTGGAAAGCAATGGTGAAATCCAGTACAATCCACCACCTTGCACGAAAATGGTGTTGTTTTGAAATAGTGTTACTTTCCTAGAAATAAAAGAACAACTGAAGTCATCTGAAAGTGAATTCAATATTTATACATGTTTCATAGTCCACTATGGTGTAATTATCGGATTGGGCTAGCACTATTCGGTCCATCGCTCATCCGTTGTCAAGTAATCTAAAAACATAGTCTGCCTATTAACGGAATATAACAAAATCTTTGTGAGACATCATTTATGAGATGGTTCTCGTAGAGCTTAAGAGGAGAACTCAACATTAGTATCACTGACAGGTTATTGTTGTAGGATAAAAGAAGAAATGCACCTTCTGGTGACGTTCACAGGTGTGCCAAGGAGGCTGTAATCTTTTATGGATGACACAGTGTAAACATTGTGATCTGTCCAAATTACATCCTTGAGGACATTGTTCCCAAGAGCTCATCTGCAGTTTTGCGCGACATCTGACTCACTGCGTGGCGGTGGCGTAGTGATTGTCACGTTGAAAACACCAGAAAAACAAAAGCCGCTAACGCTTTTAGTATTTAACATTGAACTTTTACTTGGCTCGCCGTCGATTAGATTTTGAGAATTGCCTTGTCTCTCCATTGACGATGAAAACAGAGCAATAATAGGAAATTGTGGGGATTGTGGGCAGCAAACAGAAATGGTTTGAAAAGCTTTCTTCTCCGGCACAGGATTGTGCAACAGAAATCTATTCCAGGATTTACTTTTCTGTGCAAAATTGCCATTACGCAATTACATGCCTCATTCAATTGGAGAGTCAAAATATGGATGGAACGTCAGAAATGTTATGTACCGAAGAAGATCGAACTGACCTGTTGGAGAATTTCTTTTGCAAGAATGCTGCGATACCGTACAAATCAAAAGACCTGCAAAATACCATATGTAGTAGAGTATATAATAACAACACTAGTCAATTTTTTTTTGCGGCCGGATTAATCCAAATTGATAAAGAATTTCTTTTAAGTGGTTCTGTATACCGTATATCTTCTTTAGTTTTGGTTGTATGTCAAGAATTCTGCGGACATCACGGTCGGTGTGCTTAGAAAAAATACAGAGGAAGGACGGTATGTTATTGACTGAGAGCCTGAAGCTAGGAATATGGGGCTGTTGAAATGTTTTTCGAGGATAGATCTTTGGTTTCCGCACTCGTTAAAATGTCTGGCCTCCCTAAACCATCAGGACATCGTCTAGTGCAGAATGGAGTAATTGGCCGAATTATTCTAGCGAGCAGAGAACAACAAGGCGGAAGCCTGACAAAATGTGATGAAGAAGCACAAAAAAACCGTAAGGAAGTGAATCGTTAACAATCTGTCAGTGGCGTCATTTTTAACCATAACACCTCCGGTTTGGAATTAGGTGCTTTGCACGAAATGCGAACACCTCTGAGGCCATTACTGTTCCCACTAGACGGAAGTCATGCAAGGGTATATGAAATGTTATCAACAAAGCATTTTAAGATCTTGCTAAAGTGATCTGACAATATTTTCTGTTTAACTTTCTCGCATAACTTGCCAGATTTATATTTTCAGTGAAGCGTTCTAGTTTTTCAAGAAAAATTATTGAATGAAAAACATTTTTAGCAGGTGAGTTCACTTACGAGAACAACGTTTTCTTCAATGGTAACATAAAAAGAACATTCTTCGATTAAACGAGTAGTTTCCACTTTAGAATCTAAAGAGATATATCAGGTCAGTTAAGCTCTTCGACTCATTCTAAGTGAACACTCACTCTAAATCGCTCAAATGTAATTGAAAATATTGTCTCGGATACTTCACGGCACTTCCACATAACCCACGCTCCACATAAGAAAGACCGACAGGCGTCAGTACGATACCCACACCTAAAAATGAATTGCTGTTGTGACGTGTTCATTAGTTTAATGTGGTTAGAATTACTGTTGTTTACAACGGGGTCATTGTCTGGGTGTTGTGAAACTTCCAGGAAGTCCTCAGTGCGATCTGGTCATGAGCTGATTACGCAGTAGACGGGATTCGCAAATAGCCAATCACACGTTAAGGATGCCACCTGTAATTATTTCTATCATGCGAAAAATTGGACAAAAACAATGATATGGTTGCATTCTATGAAAAAACGCTATTGAGACGCACCAGACAGAAAGAAACAATTTGCGTCATATACATAGGGAAGATGTAAGCAGGTTCATAGCACTAGGATTGATATTTGTGCACTGAAACAAATATATACAATTTTTAAACCTGCAATAATGAATACTGACGATAGTCATATTTGAAAACGGCTACAAGGCGCTGGCTACCATTTGACCATTTTTGATGGCGACTATTTTTGCCGAAGAGATTTTCTATGCACATGTTCTTAACGGGAGTTAACATGCTGCAAGTCTTGGTGAGAAATTAGCGCGATCTAGAATTATCCGGACCATTTTATTTACCAGATTTAAATGTTCCACGTACTGGAGTGCGAACGGTGTTTGTGAGCTCATAAAAAGGTTCCAAACTTCGTTAACGTAAAACAGTCAAATAACAAATTCTATGACTCACGGAACACAAGCTGTTGTTTAAAAAAGGATTTAGAGCCGGTATAACTTGTGGAGACTACCATACTGTAATTGAAAAGATCTGGTACAGTCGTTGCATTTGCAGCTCTCATCAGTCAACCAATCTTTTAAATTGCATCGTCATATAAATCTACATACTGCTTTATACCGTGTTTTGTTCTAATAGGCCGACAACAAACAATTTTTTTTCTCCCTCGTACGCATCCTCGTAATACGCCTTTCGGATTTACGTGGGTTGCACTTCACTAAAACTGAGCGGCTCAGCTGGATCTAGATGTTTTTGCAGGATTAGTGGGTTGGCGAGTTTCAAAGTAGCTTACGGCGCTTGCTAAGATGATTGCGTGTTCTAAAGTGACGGCTAGTTTCATTCACTGAATGAAATGAATTCTTCTCGGTGGCTTGTCTTCCTTCTTCTTCTTATCTTATGCTACAGTTACGTGGAAGGATTCTACCTAAGGCGGCACGAGCGTCGTGCACATCACAGAGGTATGATTGTTATCTGATTGTACTAATTGTATATGGTGTGGTTTAAGTGCTGAGCAGGAAATACAGAAAGAGCGCTAAAGCGCCAGTAAGCACTACCCCAGGATCCATGGAAAAACGCAACAGTACCATGCTTCGCGTCCGCTCTGTGCTGAGGCGCATTTTCTGGGGATAATGATGCTAGAAAAAAATGCTTGTTTAAGTTTGTTATTCAATTCGTTGTTGTTAGTATGTTGATAAAGTACGCCAAATCGCGTCTTAGAAATATCACTGCTGCAGATAGTGGGACTTAGAATGGTACTCGTATCTGGGCCAAAAACGTGAGAACGATGACGAAGAAGTCGGTTTCCACCAAAATATATTTAGCATCTATCTTGTCGGGGTTTTTTGCTGTTAGAAATTCTGGCGCAAACATACATTTTACAGTAACTGAGACGAACCGCCGAAAATCATGCAGATCGCCGCAATAGTGTCATCTTTGTTGTAATCCGGATTCGGATAAAGATGCATTAAAGGAGGGCGCACTTGGTACTCTTTGTTCAAAACGTATTTCCGTTTAAGTCCGTATTCTATCCTAACAATGTCCTTCGAATTGTACTAGCTGTGGACAGACAAAATGAGCATCTAGTGCGGTATCTCCTCAATTTTTCAATGTATCGAACTGTACAGAATGCTCATTATTTTACGGATATTTCCTTTTTTTCATTTTGACGTAATGACTTTTTGCGTATGTTGACGGGATAGAGAAAGCATCAAAGGTCCTTTTAGTTCTGCTGGCTTATTAGCGTTGTTATCCATTTTTTTAAACAAAGGGAGATGCAATAAGCCACATTAGAATCATAAGGTTATACTTCCGGGTACTGTAGCTGAGATCATTACATATTGATAATTCGGTTTTCTTCAGGCTGGGAAAAATTAAATGGTGATAACGGAGGGAGACAAACCGGTGGATGGTCTTGGGAGATTAATGGTTGGAGATGACGTCGATGAATCGAGGAATATATTGTCACTACACTTTGTATCCATGGAACTTGTGCTTGCATTCTACGTTTATTCATGTACAGTAATTCAAACTCGTTTTGGGCAAAATTTCCCGTAACAACAACTGTGAGATCATCTTTGGTTCCTTCAGTGACACCTGATATGAAACTATTGTTTTGAGTTCAGAAGCTGGCACAACAACCTAATTTTCACAATGAGGTGATGACTTTGCACAATGGGTGCCGTTTCGTATTCTTCACTTTGTTTATGTATATTTCCGACATTCGGCAAATATTAAACGAATGAAAGTATCTGACCTAATGTGTTCTATTAGGGAGGACACTATGTATTGTACAATTAGAAGTAGCGAACGACTAGAAATAGCATATCAAGGGTGTGCCCTATAGTTTTGACGCACCTGAGACGGACCTACGAATTTCTTCTGGCCGAATGTTGAGATTTTTTTTCTTGGTTTTTGTTTTTTCTTTGTATCCACGTTTTTTTGCATGATTTTTAATGTGGTAATAGTCATTTGCCCCAAAACGCTCAGAAAGTTGGTTATATTGGAAATGAAGGGGGAGGGGGTGTCCTAAAGTTTTGACGCGGACTGTATGTGTAAAATATAATTTTGGTCGCGATTATTGGATTAGTTGACGAGGTTACTTCATGTCGTTGTGTTTTTAGTTATTTGTAACACGCCTTCACAGGCGAATACATTCGGCGATAACACCTTTTCCGGTTAACACGGTTATTCGTATAAGTTTTAGTTCCCGCACGTATTGCACTTTAAAAAGCTGGAATTGTTGTTTTTTTCATCCTGCACTAAAGCGTGAATTTTGGTCTCAATCCTATAAAACAAAAAGAGAAGTACTTTCTGTTTTCTATGTGACCTACATCTTGCAGTGAGCACTTCATTAAGCAAGCGCTGTCATGTCGGAGAATGTGGCTTCTGGCAGTTCTGACACGACTTCAGTGGTGGACCCTTCGCTCCTTAAGCTCCAGGGCGTTCTCTTCATCATCATCATAACATTCAGTTTGCCTTTGAATTTAAGGATTCTACATGTGAGTTGTTCGTTTCTATGCGTTACAGTTGACAAGCTCGTGTTCAGATTTTTATGTCCAGACCCGCATACCGTAACCTGGAATGCTATCGCATCATGGTCAACATTGGAATAGTTCAATGTCTTCTTGCTCCAGGGATGTTTTTCCAAGGGGTGATGAAGTGCTTGCAATATGATGTGTTCAACCTGGCTGCAATCACGGTCAAGTCGATTTCTCCGTTGAGCAGAACCGAGGCTATCATGGAGCTGGTGCTGGCGATGAACCGTCTGAAGATAATGTGTCAGTTGAGATACCCATCGTTTGTTCATACGGTAGGTGTACTAGTTTCTCTTCTCAATCCGAGACTAACCGTTTATTACTTTATCTGCCATTTTAGATATTACTAATTGCCGCCTGGATTTTTCTCATCATGGCCACTGCTTCTTATTTCGTCTTCGCACAATGGTACACGGTGACAGCTTCTCCTGATAAGATTTTCCCCTACTATGATCAGTCGAAGCCATTGACGCCTGTGGTCCGACAAACGTCAACAAGTATCCTCGTTGCCACGGGGAGCCTGACTGTTATTGTTTACGCCGTCATAATTTCCTACGTATGCTACGTCAAGCACAAAACAAGGCAATCTTATACATCGTATAAGGATAAGCATGTTCTTGTTTACGCGGGCGTTAGATTTCTCATCGATACGATAAGTGCTTTGTGCCTATTGTATCGACCTTTTTCCGACGACCCTTTGTGGGAGTTCTTCATCAGCTTTCTCTATCCGACAAACTACCTAACTTTGCCACCTCTGCTGTACTTGTCTATGCACAGGTGACCAGAGCAACTCGTGAAAAGCAAGTTCCCGTGTATTTCAGCAAAGTCCGACAGGAGTTCTTTGCATGGAGGAAGCCCTTCGTTTCGATCAGCGTCTCCAGAGTCAAGTAGAAAATGATTTGCGACTGTGACTATCAAGTGCGGCTGGTCTTGATATTTATGTGATGAAGTGGACTATAGCGACAAAAAATGAGTCATATTGTCCTTCCGCGCATTGCCCTACACAACATATGATAGAGGAGGAACTTTAACTTTGTACTATGCAAAGAACGTCAATTCATTATTCCCTGTGAGAGGATTACACATGACATACACATGGATACGATGTGGATTATAACCGTAGAAAGGTCATAATAGTTCCGGTACACAGGAAGGCACGTTATCGGAAGACTACGGAAGCTCTGATGCATAGACACTAAAGGCTGTACACTCATTTGGTTGCATTATGTACATCACCAAAGTTCGTTTGTCCAACATAGCCAGTTTGGGAAATGGAAGGTATTAAACTGATTGCCTTCAAGAAATGTCTTTTACAAGATTTGTTATCATTTACTGAAAGCACCTTTTACATATCCACGCTTTATTTGTAGTATATGTCATTGTTTTGAGACACGCTCTTTTCATAAATTGCTTGAAGCGACATACGTGCTTTCTTGGGAAAATTGTGCTGTTTTATGTCCTAGCAGCAATTCCCAGAACAAGATTAATTTCATTACTCAGCAACTCAAATGTGAAGCTAATGTTTTGAGTACAAAAGCAACAATAAGAAAAGCATATAATGGTCTGCTGACGAAGTCATATCCCCAGCGGTGGTGATGTTAACAAACGTCTCTTCCTTCAATCTCGCTGCTAAGTCTATCGTAGACCCGATGCTTCTTGAACTACAAGGAATCCTATTTGTCGCTCTTGTGGCGATCAGTCTTCCTCTGAATTTTCGCATTCTATACGTAAGCTCTATACATATGTACGTAAATTTTGTAACTAAAGTTCATTGCAGATATTTGCGTTCAGTCCTTCCTACCGTAACCTTCAATGCTACAGAATCATGATCCACATTGGTGTGGCACAATGCTTGTTTGCACCGGGGGTATTCTTCCAAGGGATCATGAAGCTCCTTCAATACGACCTGTATGGACTAGCATCCTTGACCGTGAAGGCGCACCCACCGGTGAGCCGAGCGGAAGCGCTCTTGGAACTGGCACTAGCACTCAATCGTCTGAAGATAATCTGCAAGTTACGGTATCCGTCCGTTGTGCATACGGTAGGACAGTACATGTAGCGGTCGTTCCGCGCTTTCTTCCAGAAGCGTTCAAGCGTCCATCTCATTCTGGGTCTTTTAGTTCTTGATCATCGTCGCTTGGAGCCTTGGCTTATTGTTCTTCATCTCCTATTTTGTTTTTGACTCTTATTTCTCGGTTACGGCTACATCGGACAAGCTTCTTCCTTTCTACGATCTCACCAAGCCATGGTCCATGTCTGTTCGCCAAGCAGCAGCCGCAATTGTCATCACCAGCAGCCACACTCTCGTTGTTTACGCGATCATACTGGGGTATATTTTAAATGCAAAACGGAACGCGGGCCATATGTTCAAGTCTTACCGCGAAAAGCATATTCTCCTCTACGCAGGCACTCGTTTCCTCTTTGACTTGGTGAACGCTCTTTCTCTCCTGTATCGTCCGTTCGCCGACAACGTGGTCATAGAGTTTCTCTTAAGTTTTGGCTACCCATTCAACTACTTGTGCCTACCACCGCTTCTTTATTTGTCTATGCACAAGTAAGCGATACGTTATGGGCATGAAAATAGAGAGAGTAACTCGTTGTAGAGAAGTTCGGCGGCAGTTTGTACCCAAATTAATTATGAAGAACAGAAATGTTAATCCACTGATGTAAATGCGACGCTGTTGTCAGGATACTTAAGAGAGCAACAGCTTTGTTCGTAACTCATAATCATGTAGTTGTAGTTTGGAGACATTATAAAGTGCTCGGGTGAAAGTTGTGTAGTGTATGTATGTATCACTGAGTTAGTTGAGAACACCCCCACACAATTAAACTGTAGGTGAAACACACATTGGAATGGTTTTGGAGAGTGATGTGGCTAATTAGGGCAAAGCGACTCTGACATGGAGCTCTCCAGAACGCACAGGTTCTTATTTTTATCTTTTCAGGTTCATCATTATCAATTTGATGGTACAGGACCGATGGAGTAAGGTAGAGCGGACCTCATGGAGGCTATATGAGGTTCCGATGATGCTTGATGAGCTCTGACGACCAGCTGGACAGATATGGCGGATTATGAGGGCATCAAATTATGGCTTAAAACTATTTATTTCGCACAAATACTTCCCTATAATTAGATGATGCAGATGGACACTGCAAAACACTAATACGTACTTATGTGTGCAGTATGTGCGTATATCTAGTCTTCTTTTAGTCTATGCTATTTAAGAACCACATGCCACGCAAAGTAACGTAACATCAGTACTACGGAACTCTACTGATAATATCACGTGATCTTCTGCTTGCATTGTTGGAAGATGACACTGCGTATACCACGTTCTCCTTCTGCTTGAAACAGAACATGTCGAAGAAATCGTATCTGAGACCACTGCAATCACTTGTTAACCACAGTTGTTCCTCATAGACGACTTACTCGTTGAAGGTAAGGTTTAAAAAAGGTGAAAGAAATAAAGAATTCAGAATATACGTAGTGCAAAGCATAAACTCTGCCAAGCCGTGGTGAGGCAAATCGTAGAAGTAAAACGAGAGTTGTAGGTTTGCGTCCACGATAAATCGGACACAGGCGTAAATGAGGATCGACCGCTCCTTCTTGATATGGTTTGCGTTCCCGATTCTTAGCCGAATACGGATCATGCAAACAATAATGATGACGTAGACACAAAAGGTGGCAGCGATGAAGGCCAGAAGGATGTAGGAGTCTATTGTGACCAAGAGCCATGTGTAGGGCATGGTAAAGTCGAAGCGACCGATGAATTGGCCCGGGACTTCAAAGAATCTGCAGAATGGCGTGAGAAGGAATCCGACGTAGATTGCGCCATATAGCCACCCAAACGCCATCAGAATCTAAGGTTAAAAAAATATGTAGACAATGGTAGTGCCTGTGAATGCATGTTTTTTGTTTTCATTGATATTCTGGGAACAATGCAAACAGAAAATAAAGATAGTAAAAGAAGAAATCATGAAAAGGGTAAATACTAGTTACTGCCAAATCTTGGGCTATTGTGTTCCCGGAACTTACCTTACAAAGCACTTCCAATTTGTCGAAGTCGACAATGACCTTAAGCCTGTTGAGCGCCAAACACAAGTTTAGTTGTATCTCTACGCTGACACTGGCTGAGAAGACGACCTGAAGGAAGCCACCGGCAATGCCTAGGACGTCGATGCCCGTCAATTGCATAAAGCCACTCAAGAAAGCCGTTGGCGCAGTGGCCAGCTGAACGATCCCAGTCTGCGCCATGATGCGGTAGCACTCCAGGTCACGGTACTTCTTCATAGATACAAATATCTTAAAAGACTACTGTATGTTGACAAAACATGGAACTTACGTAGACAATTCGAGCGTACGGAGGAGCTAGCAGTGTGGCCAACATAATATAGACGATTCCTACGGAGAGCTGCCGTAAGTCCGAAGGCATGCTGGAGGAACTGAACAAGCAAGCGCTGCCTCCATCTTTGGTCTAACTATGTGAATGTTGTTTTATTCAGCTGTGACGATCACATGCACTGCTGCACAAACTCTAAGTCTTGTAGAAGATCAAGCAGACGAATATAAGTGTGTACAAAAAATTCTCCTAATTCTATCTTGCCTGAAGAACAAAAACATTAATGTATCATTACTGAATAGTCTCTCGTCATTTGCTGCAAATATTATGCAGCCCATTTCCATGTATTCCTTGCTGAAGGGTGATGCGGTACGTCGCTCTTAATGCATATGAAAGACATGCACTTTTCTGCATACAACTAGTTCACTGGATTCCTGAAAGAATGGGTCCAACAATTTTGCTTCTTTTGTTTTGATGACACGTTTTTCGTGCTGGTTTGTTTTTGCTGATAAGCATTAGTGCGGCTCAAGCTACCACTGACATATCCGGATACATGTTCAGATTCTTTTCCCGCACTTATAATCCGCGCAACCCACGTGTTTACCAATTAATCTTGGCAAATATTACGAATCGTTGGAGAGGGAAGTGAAATATCTTTCCTATTCGATGTCGATCGGTTTGAAAGATTGGATTTTGAAAACGTTTCCTGCTGTTGTGTGGTAATTTATGCTTTAGAAAATGAAGGGAATGAAGGTCTAGGTATACATATGTACGAAGTGCAGTGCTCAGGGAGCGGTGGCTTATAACAGCGGGCAACTACATAAAAATGGTTTTGCAACTTTTTGTGTATGGTCTTAGCACCGCACTTTATTCACTGTATTCTCCATGCAAGGAATCTGTGCTGTAATCACTACATTTTCACTACATACTTTCCAGTTACGACCCAACTCACTATGACTTCATTTCGTTGTCATCTCTAATGATGCAAGCTAATTGCATCCTGTTTGGTGTTGTTTTTGTCTGTTCGTTAAATGTCAAAAATTAATCCTGAGACGGAAAGTGATTCATTAAGCTTAGAGCTACTTTTTTTAATATTATACGAAAATATCGGCTGAAGCAGTAGTCTTTTTGATTCTTTACTCAGGTTTCACGTCGCAAGGGCTTGGTTCCTGGCCATTTAAATATTTGAAGTGCTAAAATTTTTTCCTTTGAGTGCATATTATCATAAATGTTGTCATTATGTTCGTCCAATCATTATCGGTCTAACCATGAGGAACATGACATTTTGTGGCATTAAGAGGTTTACTAGAGGAGGGAAAGCTGATGACGGGTTTGCTAACCGCCCATCCCAGATTAGATATCCGCGAGCGAGGAGGCGAAGAGTTCGCTTGGCTCTTCGGCTATGGTCCATATTGGCATTTCTTCTGGCGACTTAATTGTCTGTGAAAGCTACCGTCGCCATTTCCGTCATGGTCGCCGAGCATATTTGAAGCAGAAGCTTGGGAGAAAGTGATCGATGGAGACTTCGAAGCTGGAATACATATGTACCATTATTCAACTTGTTTCGCAGCATTATCCTTTTACATTTAATAAATCATGATTGTTGTAGATTTACAGATGTGTTACAATTGATCTCTGTATACCGCTGCAGGAAAATGAGCGACAATCTTTAGAATAAAATATAGTAGTCAGCACATGCAGGAAGACAAAATGTTTTCAATTAAGATGAGGAACTAACAAGTTAACAAGATCTTAGTCGTTCGAGAAAAAACCAATCCCGACAATTCGGATTATGTACACCTACTGAATGTAGAGTGAGTGACGTCTGACGGTAAAGTGCACTAAACAGAAATATTATTTAACCCGTAATGTGACTTAGTCGTCTCGAAATAAGGGTGCGAGTTTCCCGTTTAGAGTAATGAGAGGTCGCATGAAAAACAATCCAGCGCAATTAGAAATGTTTTGTTTTTCTTCAATTTTCATGAGAACAGATGACGAGTAGGAACTTTAAACAACTTTTTTTTTGCAAACACCTAGGCCGGTGGAGTGGGGGGGGGGCACGTGTCCTTTCGAAGCATCCTTCTGACCATCACTACAGAAGTTGTAGTTCGATCATAACGATCAGCGCGTTTATTGACATCGTGGGTCCGCCACATGGGCGAATGCGATGTAGCCTCCTTGTAGTCCGACCGAATCAAACTATATATCACTTGCTCATTACCTTTGCTATTCTTTACTTGCGTTGTGCCTGTATCTACCTTCAAGGACATGAGTCTGAACAGTTGGATCACCGACGGCGACAATGTGGACATCACAAACGAGCGAAGGAAGGCGACCTTCCGCACCGACGCTCTTTCCGAGTTTATCTATGGAGGGAAAGACAAGGTGAGAAGAAGGAGAGAAATCGCCAAATACGTCGACGAACACCAAGAACTCCATGACCCGGTCCCTGTGCCCTTCTTGTCGAGAGAGGAGAGGATTGAGAACGCGTCCCGAGCCGTGATGGCCTTGAAGAAACACATGGACCGCTGCGTGGAGAAGGGAAACGAGGAAGAGGAGATGTTGATGACCATGTGAGTTCTCTCTGTGGGTCTGTTTGAGAGAAAGTGGCCTAAGTTACTGGTCGGAGAAAAGGGAAAACCGGCCATACTTCGATAAGCTCCTGCAGCTTTTCGTTTAATAAGAATTACAGTTACATCTTGCCACATACGTCAAGGGGGGGGGGCTTGATCACTTCCCAGAATATGAAAGTTATCATTTTTAGGCTCGTATGCAATCTTGACGGAAAGCCAACCAATCTCCAATACGCCATGTTCATTCCCACTCTTGAGACTCAAACGGACGAGGAACAAAAGCGTTGGTGGCTGCAGAAAGCTAAAAATCTTGAGATTCTCGGTACCTACGCCCAGACGGAACTAGGGCACGGAACCATGCTCCGGCGACTAGAAACAACGGCTACATTCGACAAGGCTTCTGACTGTTTCGTCCTTCACTCCCCTACCGTAACTTCCAGCAAGTGGTGGCCTGGAAATCTTGGTAAATGCTCCAATTGCTGCATTGTGGTAGCGCAACTGTACATCGACGGGAAATGCTATGGACCTCACACGTTCATGGTTCAACTACGAGACGAGAAAACTCACCTACCATTGCCCGGGATTACTGTAGGAGATATTGGTCCGGTAGGTCGACCGTAGCAGGCTAAAAGTAAGGATAGATTGCAGAAGTTTGGAATCAATTCTGTGGACAACGGATTTTTGCGTTTCAATAACGTTAAGATCCCACGAAGGCACATGATGATGGGCCACGCAAGAGTCGAAAGAGACGGCTCTTTTGTGAAGCCCATCCACTCGAAGCTAAGCTATGGGGCTATGGTCTTTGTGCGCTCTCAAATGACCACCCACCAGGCGATTTTCTTGGCAATGGCGGCTACCATCACCACGAGATATTCGGCTATTCGGAGACAAGGCCTGATCGATCCAAAGTAGAGGGTATTTTCTGGACTTCTTCATGAAACGTTTTTATAGGGGTGATGAGGTCCAAGTGCTTGACTATCAAACTCAACAGCACCGTCTGTTCCCTCAAATCGCCAGGTCTTTCGCCTTCTTGTTTACAGGCCAATACGTCAAGAAGTTGTACTATCAGGTTATTGACGATATCACTGCAGGAAATGTGAGCAAACCTACTTACGCTAAAACAAGGATTTGTATTTAGGCTGAGTTACTGCCAGAACTTCACGCCTTGACTTCTGGGCTCAAAGCAGTTGTCACTCATCAGACGGGTTTGGGGATCGAGCAATGTCGTATGGCTTGTGGAGGACATGGGTTAGTTTACGGCTACATATGTTCGAAGACAAATCGAGCAATGTCGTATGGCTTGGATTTGGATTTCAGTGTGGTGTTTAGCGGATATATTGTTCTTTTGCTGAGATTTAAACAACATTTTATCGATTTTTATTGAATAATGCTAGGCTTGACTATAATCCGGAAATCCGTAAATCTCTCGCTGTAATCTCACATAGTTTCCCAATGTATGTAAAACTATACAACAATCTATTCGCATTTCAGATATTCCGAAGCAAGTGGAATCCCTCTTCTGTACACTCAAGCCATCGGTGGATGTACGTACGAAGGCGAGAACATGGTCATGCTTCTTCAGACTGCCCGCTTCTTGATGCGAGCGGCCGGAAAGGTCAGAGCTGGAAAAGGGGTCAAGATTGGCCGTCAGAGCCAAGTGGACTATCTCTTCGAGAAAGGACCTCAGCAGTGTAGAATCGACCACAAGCTTTTGACAGAACCCGTCTTGTCCACTAAAGCAGTCATTGAGACTTTTGAGCATGTGGCTAGACGTCTCACGCTGTCGGCTTATGACCGTCTGCTGCTAGCTAAGGCTTCCGGTCAACCTGAGCACAACGCTTGGAACCAGTGCGCTGTTGATCTGACCAAGGCCTCAAGGGCGCACACCAGGCTGTTCATAGCCAAATCGTTTGTCGAAACTGTGAAGGAGATCACCGATTTCGGGGTGGCTAATGTGATGAACGATCTCATGAATCTGTACTTGCTCTATGAGCTCAGCGAGATGAGTGGTCATCTTCTGGAGGTAAACTACAGTAATATTTTAAGCCGTTATACTGACCGTATCGTAGGACGGGTTTGCAAATGGCCAGAAAATGTCTTACATCCAAAACGCGGTCTACAAACTCCTGGCCAAAATCCGACCAAATGCTGTGTCCATCGTGGATTCGTTCGCCTTCGATGATAGGCAGCTTAAGTCGGTTCTTGGAAGACGCGATGGCCATGTCTACGAGAATATGCTAGAGTGGGCCAAGCATTCGTCACTAAACAAAACTGAGGTCTGTAATGATAAATCAATTTAAGTGAAAATTAATCACTGTTTCAGGTAATTTCGGCCTATGACAAGTATATTGGCCCCATGATGAAAGAAGCCAAGGCAAAGCTCTGACTTTTTCAATTTTACGTATGTCAGGACATGACTTACAATTGATTGTAATAAATAGTATATCACAAGGTATTTTCTTTGCAAAGTTATTAGTTCGAAGATCTCAAGCCCATCTCTGGACACAGTCTAACCGAGAACTCACCGACTGAGCGAATCATTAGAACAACGTGTTTGCAAAACGTTTACTCGAAACGTGTGAGAGGCGTACCCTTGTCAGGTAGCAGTCATATCGGACCTAGCATGCTCTTTTCGAAGTACGTATTTAACGAAATCAACAAGAGCCTCTATGGAACTGGTGTAATGAGCGTGAATTGCCAAAGCATGCACTAAGCGTGTTCAAAACATTAGATTAACGCTCAGCTGTGTGGCATTAATTTTGAACGATTGTCGCTCGTTATTTACCGGCCATCTGTTCCTAGTCTGCGCATGACGTTCCGTACCTGCAATTCCTACACATTCCCCGTCTACTTCCCATTTGGAAGCTCCTAAACTTGGAATGCTGTTTACTGTGATTGGACTGCTCGACTTCATCGTTTCCTTGTCTCTGCTTGTGCTAAACTTTATACTTTTTGCGGTAAGATTTTCAGTAAATTTTACATAATTTTCTTGGGCTAGCTTATAAAAATAGTACTGCGATATTAATATTCAAATTAAATGGAATGCGGTAACTCTGTCTTTGCTATTGAAGTTCTCGAATCAACGGCTTTTCGCCATCCAAGGCGATATAACAATATATTCTGATAAACACAAATTACACCCTACTTCATCGGTGTACATTTCCTTGCGGTCTTGGAAAGCAACTCTGTTTTCTGTTTCTCTTTTTGCACTGCTCGACTGTAAGTAGTCAAAGCTAAGAAGCGCGTCAATATTCAGCGAAACTAACTCATTGTTCTTGAAAAACGACGATACAGTTGTCGTGATAAACACGATGTACGTGTCTTGCTCTTGTTTAAAAGTCGAGCACAAATCAAACATTCTTAACATGAGTGCGCAAAACGAACATCTGAACTTTGCCGACGCTGTGCTAATCAATTGGAAAGTTCGTTCTTGCGGAAACGACGTGGGCGAAATAAAAAAAGTAAGGATGTGCAAAGATTGCGAACCGCTACAAGGGGCTTCCATTTGCATTACTTTTCTAAATGTTCTCAATTTGTCGTGCAAATAAAAGAGACGAAGGAGTAAAATGACATATGTACAAATACAGAAAACAAGGACAACGTTTTTTTCACTCCTTCCAACCAAATGAACTGTTTTCAGACCCTCTCCTACCACAAGGAATACAACACTGGAATATATCGCATATTCAGGCACATGTGCGTTGCATGTACCATTCAGCTGGTTCCGTTCCTAGTCGGTGGTGTCGTAACCATGACTGGTTCACCCTTAAACGAACATGTAGAAAGGGTGAGTTCGGAATAATGCCCTTTTCTTGTTTGTACGATGTGCCTCTTCCATGTAAACATAGTTTCTTAAGATACCTAGAGCATTTACATTCTTCACTTACAAGAGTGAAAAAGCGTCGGCGTAAGTAGTCGGTCCAAAAAACCATATGTCTTAGCTGATTCTGTGAAGAATAGTTAATTGAATTTTCACGCCTGAGGACCGTGAGTCAGCAGAGTGATGGACGACCTTAGCCTACATATAAATGGTTGGACAGCTGAAAATTTATATGACAATGAGATAAACATTCGGAACCAAGGTCAAATAGAATAAGGGGATATGTCAAGTTTCTGCTGTTTTTGATACTTTGAAACAATACGTAAAACCACAATTCTGTTGACAAAAAATAAACGTTTATAAATGCATATGTATTCATACTTCTGTGCATGTATTGTCAGTAACAGCGAAAAAACTATCTGGAGGTACGGGGGTTTGAACCCCGGACTTCTCACATGCGAAGCGAACGCTCTACCACTGAGCTATACCCCCGATGTAAGCCTTATGTCCTCAGAACGTGGTCAACAAATGACACATTTTCTCCCTCGACAAGTCGAATGATTTTTTCCTTCATTTTGTTGACCTTCATTCTCGATAATACAACACAACAACAGATTTTTAATTTTTCTGCCTATACAAAAAAACTATATTTAAAGTCAGTTGCTCAACAAGTGTCTTCCATATTTACTGGCACCCTTTATCACCAGCTTTTTGCTTAGGTTTTGGGCGTTATGGTAGAATCCGGCTGGTTCGTCTGCATCGGACTCAACCTGACCTTAGCCGTCGACCGACTCCTGTTCACCATATTTCCCATGTACAAGACGTTTTACATTTACACTTCCGTCATGCTCGTCATATCTTCCTGGCTTTTGGGAGTTGCCTCATTGATCGTTCTCTGTCTGCCCGACTTTGGATATATTTATGAGAACCAAGTGGGTTGGACATACAATCGAGCGAGGGAAGGAGCAGTTGTGATGGCAAAGGTTGAGTCCTTCATCGACATCAGTATCTTCGCCGTCATATTTCTAATCTACGTTCTGCTCTTCAGCTATTTCATTAAGGTAGGAGGTGAACGTCATGAAGGTGGAACGTTTCTTTAGTTGAGGGTCTCCACAGCTGGATGGAGCTCGACTTCAAGAATAGAAATAAGGATTCTGCTCATTGCACTGATTTCCTTTGCCTATGAATCAATGTTTGTCGTTTGGAGCTTCTGGGTTCCGCCGCTGTTCAGCGACCAAAGACACTCTCGGGCGCTCTTAAACATGCAGTGGATTGTAGACTGTGGAATGTTTGCGATCGTGACACTTCTTGTGAACGGAAGAATACGCGAAAATTTGGTGAATATGTTGATGAGAAAGAAGCACATCGCTGTGTTTACAATTGACGTGTCGAGAATTAAATAATGAACTAAAGATAAATACCGTTTTATGTCAAATATCGTGCGGAAATGGAAGGCTATTGAGGCTATTGGAAATGGAAGTTCAAAACGGCAAACAATCGAGCAGCAGTAAAAGTGCGGAATGGAAATACCGGAGCACTTTAATGTTGTTCTCCTGTTAACCTTATTTTATGTTCAATAGTGCGTTTTAGACCACAATGAACCAATTTATTTGTTGTATATGTATATCCACTTACTTTATCGCAATATTAACGATATTTGTTTTCAGTGGCGTCTTCCACAACAACGCCTTCATGTTCCCCGTCATCGTACTACTTATCAGCATAGTGACAAGTGAAAACATCCCAGCATCTAGCATCCACACAACTGTGGAATCGTGAAACAGTAAATCACAAATATGGTTTTGCAGATGTGAGCTATTGTAATTATGAATATTTTTTTATTGTTCAAATCTATGTAGGAAATTGCAGCTGTAGCTAAGACTTGAAGCCGTTATAAGTTGTTTTATGTTGTGCATACAATCCCCAGGTAAAAAAGTAAAACGATATTACAGGTGCTCAAATATGTAACAGTCAAAAAGGACCTTAAGCTTTAGTGTAGCAGTGTAATCCATTCTAGATATGTTTTGAACGTTGCTCAAAATCAATGTTCGTTATTCTGAAGAAGTAGCGGATTAGTCGTTCGGAAAGGTGACCATCCCGTAATTGCATAATGGCAGGAAAGCGACGTCAGTGAAGATTACACAAAATAGACCGATTATGTCTTTCCTAGGGAAAATTCAAAGCGTTTCGAACTTTCCTATTCGGAATGTACCACGTGCAAGTCGGCCTTCCTACTTGCTCATTGTTCGGCTAGATACGCAGTACAACTTTGTTGTCCATCTCGCTCTACAGAGGTTCCAAAATTCAAGTCGCGTTTAACGGAACTTTGTCAAGGCAAATTTTCTGCTTGGACTGTTCAACCTATATAGAACCATGGCCTCTTCCGGTGAAATAATAGTTGGAATTTGCTATTTGGTAATATCTACATTCTTCTTCATGTTGAACGGACTGCTCTTCGCGGTAGGTTTCTTACAGTGCGTCCATATTCCAAGTGTTCAAACCAGTGTTTTATGGAAATTTTTGCTGTAAAGGTCTTCAAATTGGAGTAGATCTCCAAATTTCGTCGTGGTTCTTAATCTCGCTCCAAAATCGTCCAATCCGTTGTTATATAAATTTGTAAAAATGTTCTTTACAGACACTATTCTGGAAGAAAGATCTGAATACCATAACCTACCGCATTATCAAGAGTCTAACCATTTCTTGTATGATGCAGCTCTTTGCACAGGCGGTTGGCGGCATTATGACCATTGCTCAGACCACGTTCTACTATTACATTGATAGGGTAAGGTTAAATTGTACATTTCTCCCTTTCAACAAAGATTCTAGGTGCTTGGGGTCGTCGTCCAATCCGGCTGGACCCTCTACGTCTCTCTTACGCTCACATTGGGAGTGGATCGTGTTCTCATATTCATTTGCCCTATATCCACCGCCTACATGGTTTCTACAACAGTTCTTCTCTCCCTCTCGTGGCTGATATGGTTGGTATCGGTCGTGGTTCGCTCTCTTCCGGGATTCGGAATAACATATGGCCGCGACAAGATTTATTACATCTGGACGTATTGTAAAGGCGATGGAGCGGAAGTGCTTCTACAAATTGAGCCATATTTCATCATGAGCATTTTTGCTGCCGTGCTTCTTCTGTACGTCTTTCTCGTTTATCGGATTGTAAAGGTAAGGCACGAGTTTGTCCCATAAGAACGTACTGGAATACTAGATGAAGATGTCCTCAACAACGAGTCAATCAGCCTCGTTCAAAAGAGAAATGAAAATCCTTCTGGCGGCAGTCATCTCCTTCGTGTACGAGGTTTTCAGCGTCGTCTGGGGCTACTGGATTCTGCCAAACGAACATGAACGAAACAGAGTGACCATGAGCGTCGTTTTGAACTTTACATGGATTGTGGAATGTGGCATGTTCGTTACAATGACCCTGATTATTAGCAACTCACTCAGGAAGAAGCTTATAAGATTGGTCTTACCTAAGTACAGCACCGTCAATGTGTCTCGTGTTCAGTATAAATGAACTTTCAAAGAACCATTTCTGGCGGGTACAGTGCAGAAGCTCCCCCCCCCCCCCCTGTGGAGCTTCTTGAACTCAATCAATTGTAGACTACAGGAACTTATGGAATTCCCCTGAGATTTCTCACGTGCAGACCGTAGAAGAAAATGATAAGAGGAATCGAAAAGACGCTATTGACGAAACCCACACAATAGTATATCTTTGATTAATCATAAATTACATTTGTTAGTCGGGCTTTAACCTTATTATGACAGCTATGACAGTTCACAGACAGCTAACCTAATTGAACCTTATTATGCTCACAGACAGAAGCCAGCTGAAAAGACAGGTGTAAAAAACTCAAGAAAAAATATTGAAGACGTCTGTGTCTCTATGTGATCTTCACTTTCAGCTGTGAAGGAAATATCCTGACTGTAACAGGACTGCTATAAGGGAAATGTATAGTTAGAAGTGTCTTTATAGTAGTCAGATGATAGTAGTTAGCTAGAAGTGCACCGCATAGCAGAGTGTGTATTTCAACTGATGCAACTGCTCATACAACCGTTGTTTCATTTTTAAAATTATATGACAAACGCATATCGTTAAGTCTTCCTCAGAGTGGAGACCATAATAACTTTGACATTGTTTATTTTTAACAACTTTTGCACTTTTGTCCGCAGCCCTTTGTTGATGAGCAGTGTCAGCACCGTAAAGAGTCCACATTCGACGAGCCAGGCAAAGTTGAGAAGGATGTCCATGAATTCTATGTTCCACACGTCGGCGAAGTAGCCACAAACTTCGTAGACCACATCCGTGAAGAAGGAAACGATTGCTACGAATAGGATTTTCATTTCTGCCTTCACCGAGCTGTACCGACCTTGAGTTGACAGTTTTAGCTGAAAAGGCGAGTTTATGAGTAAAGTAAGTGTTTTACCCTAATGATATAAACAAAGACAGCGACGTAAACCACAAAGGTGAATGAAAACATCGCCAAATCGTAGAACGGGTCGATGTCTGCCAGTATCTGAGAGCCTTCTTCGTTGTTGTAGTCCCAAGAGAAGTAGCGACCATTATGGTTGTAGGTGACTCCGCAATTGGGAAGAGATAGTATGACAGCAAGAGCTAACCAGATGAACCATGAAAGACATAGGAGAACGATGGCGACGGCTGAGGAATTTGGGAAGTGGAAGATCAACAGACGATCCATCGCCAAAGTAGCTGACAAAGACATGTAAAGGCACCAACCGGATTCAACAAAAACACCGAAAATCTGAAAGGAGCGGAGTATTCAGATTGTTACGGTGTTGAAAGATTGTTACAGTATTCAGATTTATAAATTTGACGCCAAGAAAAAGAAGAAACTGTCTACCTTGTCCAAGTAGTAGTTTAAAGTGCTCTCGGCAATTGTCATGACCCCTCCAACTGCCAGAGCGACTAGCTGCATCATACAGGCGATACAGATGCTTTTGATGATGAGGAATGTGTTGGTTCTGTACTCTTTATTAACTGTGGCGGCCTGTAACAAACACGGGTACTATCGCTGAGGACAACAAAACTGACCCAAAGAACGAGTGCATTGACCGAAAACAGGAATATAGCAAGCAAGACGTAGCATATTCCAATAACCACGGAGCATACGGAGGTCATTATCCGCTGCGCCTGGGAATGATACATTTCAGTATCCAGGAGATATGTGGTCTCAATTAAAGTGTCAATTAGAACAATTTGATTTTCCACTACGCACAACACATGATGTCTACTTCGAGCACGTCACAGCAGCTGTTTATAATAGTTGTCGGTTTTTATTCATAAAAACATTTAGAGCGGTAACCAATGAGCACAATGGAACAAGGAAAAATTTCGCTGTCGTTTCTGTCGTGTCTTTTATCTAGGAAATAAAAAAATCAGATTTATTATTTACTTGACTGAAGCACACATTCAGTTCTTCTTCGCACTAGATATCACAAAGAGCTTGGTCTTCTTCTTTGTTAACATTTTTTTATGTCTGATTGAAGACTTTTGTTGATGAGCAGTGTCAGCATGGCAAACAGTCCACACTCGACGAGTCAGGCAAAGTTCAGAAGAATGTCCATGAATTTTATGTTTCACACGTCGGCGAAGTAGCCACAAACTTCGTAGACTACATCCCACAAAAATGATTGGAAAGTTAAGGGGAACACGTTCTCGTGACATTTTTGCTCCGCCTAAAACGATGCTTCTCTGAATAAGACTTAAAACTTTCAGGAAACAGTAGGACTACATAAAAGATTTATCGGCAAATCGCTTTACATAACATAACACGTTTTTTTCACAGCAGCATGGTTCCATTCTTTGGAAATTCTGTCCCAGCTTCTTGGAGGTCGTCCAACACGCGGAGGTTATAGTAGATTGTCAGTGCGCCGTTCAGAGGACAGTTATATCCAGCAGTATGAAGTCTTTGGTATTTGAATTCAATGCTCTGCGCATTTGCTAGGTTGAAGTTGTTTGCAAGCTGATTCGAACCCCTCCATTCGATACTAAAACATGAATGCCGCAATGCAATATACATATGCAGTTTGTTCCATTCTTACTTTGAGGTTTGGTAGATCATATCTAACGTTACACATCCAAAGTTCACGTCGGAAAATTTAAATTCCGTAAGCGTATATACGTAGGAAGGCAGATACAACGTATAGTAAACTTGGTCGCCGCCATAGGGATTTGTGTCGAATCGGCCTGACACGTTTGTCGCATCGGGTGGAAGCTGCACGCTAAGCTGCAGACCACACTGACTGCTACCATAGTATGGTGATCCTGAGCACATATACAGTTAGATATACAAGCAGATGAGTCTACATATGCGGCACGACCGTGGACAATCCTTACCATAACTGAACTGGAGATCATTCGGCGTCCATTCTACAGAAGTTGTGACTAGCAAAATGGCGTTTCGAAGAAAGTATTGTGTGGAAATCCCACTAAACGTTGCAGTAAAAAAATGCAGAAAAACATGCCTTAATTTTTACCTAAATGTGAAGAGATACGTATTCTTAAGAGGTAGTACTCCGTCCTGAACCGTCAGCACGTCAACTGTCTCTGAAGAAGTGACAGAAGCCTGAAAGGAAATAAAACTGTTCTCTCTGTCAAAACAACTCCTACGTACCTTAATTACTGCGCATGCACTGGAGGTGTAGTACAAGGTAGGGATGTTGGTTGGGGCTAGCACAACAGCCGGACAAGCAGAGTTTGCACTTGCGGTGATTGTCTGATCTGAGCTGAAGACGATGAACACGTTCCCGCCTAACTTATGCGTTCCTTTTCCCTTACAGGGTCCTAGGGAGGATTGTTTGTTTTAAGCTGCATAGACGACATATATACCTTCTACGCTCGTCTTCGGCATGAAGTACAGGATGGTGCTTCGCCACTCGGGTGAAGAAGAGTTGTACTGACTGTAGTCTCCAAATTCTGTTACCAAGTAGGAGGTATCCTTTGGAAAGCAAAAAGCCCCAAACTGTGCTGTCACAGTTCCGTCAATGGGACTCGTGAAGACTACGGTATCCATGAAGCTGGAAGCGTTGACGGTGTACCCAAAAGACCCTTCAAGATTTCCCGGCCGAAAAGTGATCCTAGAGAAGCCGGATTCCGAGGCAGAAGCGATAAAAACACAAGGCGCTTCGGTAAATTCGATTTTGCTCACGTTGTCGCTACCAAAGAGCATGAAAGGCATGTCGGGCATGATGAACTGGCCATGGGAGTTTGCAGAGGCAAGGGAAATGACGATAAAAAGGAGAAGTGCTCCTAAAACAAAGCTAAAAAGGGATGGCTTGATCGCTGGACCGTACCTCTCATGACGGGCAACCACGTACTGAGGAAAAGCTCTGTACCATCCCTTTTATTCTGCCTTATTGACTGTTTTTTTCTCTGATAAGGGACTGGCGAATGGTTTTTGTCATCACAGGTACTGTTTTGTAAATGGTTGTGTATTTTACTCTTTTTACCAGCACCCATTCTCTATTTTCCTGTGTGCGAGAAATAGTACAAAAAAAGGTTCTAAATTCAATACCTTCGTATTTTTCTCGTCATTTCTGTTGTGGAGTCTACGGTTCTGTTACCGCATGACAACAAAGCCGAAGCTATTTCCTTACGAAGTCCTGTGTAGTGTTTGTTTGATGAGGTCTCTTATCTCTTACATGATCTGAAGAATGTACACCTATTCGTACTCCGTTGCCATGTTGACAATCTTGTGAACAACTAGACATGTCATGTCGCTAAGGCAACATCCTTTGATGTGTACCTAAACGGCGATACAATTCTGCGAATGTATCCATATGGAATGTATAAAATCTTCCAATCCAGACAGAAACTGGATTGCTATTTCGGAGGCATTTACTCCCCTGATGGAGATCAATCTCTTAGTAATCCACCGCCGACTGCGACGATTTGTTTCACTCCGCGCGAACACTGCAAACGCTCCCCACTCGATCGCTTCTCTGCACACCTATGATGAATCGCTCGATTATCGCCGTTTTGTCAGAGCGCAGAGCGACGCCGCCGCGGTCGGTCTCATTCCACGTCAGCGCTTTTGTACGGACTCCGCAAACACGGAGCCAACAGCAAAGCCAACCGACAAAGTCCACTTCTCTTACAGTCGCAGCGACGATAACGTGCCGTTTCGACGCTTCTCCTCAACTACGTCCTGATTAGGAAATGGGTGTGGTGGTTCCGGTGGGCATAAAACGCGTCAGAAACCGTTAACGGAGCCTGTCGTCGTCCTTGACCGTCGCCGAGCGACGCAATTTGTTTTCTTCCGCGCCGAAAGGTTTCGCGCAAGTGATGGATCGGTGTAATTTAATTAATTTAAAGTCGGTTTTAATTTGATTCAGCGGAGGAAGAGCGATAAAAGAAGAACGGTAGTAGGAAGAAGGTCAGTTTTTTGTCATTTCAGATAGGGAGCGGTGCTTGTAGGTTGCAGGAAATAGTCGATGCAGAAGCGTCGTGTTTATCCACAAAGGACGGCGGAGCAAATATGTTGTCGTTTTCTAAGTGGTTTGAACCAACAGATTCGGTAAAGCGGAGAGTAGCGTTATTTTGTAAAAGTGAGCTCGGTCCGATTGTAAAAGCCACGGTGGCGTTGCTGCAGCACTTCTTAGGGGGACTATGATATCGCAGTGGGATGAAATTTAGAGCCTTCTGACAAACAGTGGTCTTATCATAGTTCCGATAGTTTTTACGACGATCATCCAACGACTTACTGAGCAGCTCCTTGCCTGGTAACAAGCCGATCATTTAGAGATAACCATGTTACGATAGACTTGCCACATTGACAGGCTATACTTCCTGGTATAGTTTATGCAAATGTCCTTGCAGCGGAGGGTTATCGCGTCCCATTGATTCAGCTCACTGGTTATGCGCCCGGATAAGTGTTCAGTGTGTAGCCTTCATAGTCATAGTATTTTGGCAATAGTCTTTGCAATCACTTGCAATTGATAGGATTCTACCGTATGCCAAGAGAATACGATCAACCCAAACTAGGTTTATATAGCCACCAATAACCTGTCTCTACTGTGACCCCATCCTTTCATACACTGTTGAGGCCAATGGTCGCTATTGTCCTTTTATCGCACTGACAATATTTATTTACACGCCCTGCGCAATTTGATCCGGACGCTTCTCATAAACAGTTCCCCTCTCTCGACGGGCTGCACCTTGAGTGGATTTGTTTACCGACGCCACGTTGTCTCCGACTATCTCTGCGCCGATCGGCGGCGGCACCGCACTCCGAAGGGGACGTTTGACACGTTGGAGGTCACCTTCGTGCGCCAAGGTCGCCTTCGTGGACGGCCTACCTTTCCCGCGATCGCAAGAAGCTCTTCTCATTTGTCGACGATTGGCGAAGGAGATTTATTGGGGCGAGGCGATAGTCTCGCTCGCTCTCCCTCTCGCGGAATACGGAGCTTCACTGTATTGATTTTTGTATGAGCGAAACTTGTTTGCCATGTTGACATCGCGTGAATCACTTTTTCCTGCTTTCAATTAGACCGCGATTCGACGGTCCAATGGGAAGATGCTGGTGGTGTGAGAAACTGGCGAGGAGGATCATTCGACCCCATGTTTTCTGTGGGACTCTCTTGCTACTATTTCCAAACTTTTTCTATGTACAGAATTTCTTCATATAAGAGCTCACTATTTGCAGGAAAAAGAAAGAACAATAGATTTGTAGGTTTCTCCATAATTACAGCGCAACGCCGCAACATTTTTCCCCGAGGAGATACTCGAATTTATACAAGCACGGCGCTACCGTATCCATATAGTCGCAGAGACGAGGCAATCTTCGCTCTTAGTCCAAACAGGTTCCACATTCCCTCAGCCATCCCTTTCTCTAATCCGATTATTCTTATTTATTCCCAGGGTACATTCCTCCTACCGCGACATATTCGTGTTCATTGCTAGCATCACCGTTTTCATCTCTCCATTGAACGACCTTACTTTCAGGATGTAATCTTGACAGAACGAGCGGTCTCCCGGACGGACACCCTTCGGCCCGCTTCGCTGCTTCATCTGTGAGTAGAGTAGTGTTCACTGACTTATAAATGTCGCCCTTTCAGTTTTTCCCTCTACTTCGGGTTCATTTAACCTACATCGTCGACGCCGTAACTCGCTTTCCAGTATGTCGCCCACCGGCTGACTCCAATCCCAACGCTCCCCAGTTTACTTAATCTTTCATCGAACTACTTCTCCACCAAAGAAAAGCGCGTCGGGATTGCGTCTAGCCTCCTACCGTAACCCCTCTGCTTCCTCTCTGCTCTTCAAGTCGCGATGTTGCACCCAAAAGCACAAGCTGTGATAGGATGTACATAGAGATTTTCTATTTTGACGACCGTATGAAATGTGACCGTGTTTGAGAGATATCGTGATTTTGTTTTATTGTTACCACCAACCGCCCGTGGCTCAAGTGTCAAGGTGTACAAAGAAAGTATGTTTCCTCGCCCCCATCGTGTTTGCATTGTTCGCGTTACTCTTGTTAATGTTCTTCTTCCTGTTTGACCTGGCCGATTACGACTACCATGTGACCAAGGAGACCTTCGCCCCTTCCCCTTCCATAGACTGATTCTTGTTTATTATATGCTCATTGTGTACGACTGTGGCAAGCCAAAGTGTGCCTTACTTTGTTTCACTTCCTGTATCTAGACTTCCTCCCTACAACTTCTAAAAAATCGTAAAATTCTGGAAAATTTTATTATAATTCTATGTTGATTGTTGTTCCTCCTAAGAGCTTCCTTCGTTTCGCCTCATACCACAGGTGTACAAAGTTATTTTTCGCTAATTATTTGATGTGTTTATTTTGTCTTCGCTCTGCCGCAGTAGATTTCTAACCGAGCAGCGGCATCCGCATCCCTCTCTTCTTTCTGTTGTTTCCCCGCCTATAACTTCTCCACTGTTGTGACAAACCTTTTGAACTGTGTTAACTGTAAGAGTGATTCTAATATTTATTTGGTGAATGTCATGTAGACTAATAATTTATAAGTAATAAAGTATAGAAATTTACATAAAATCATAGAATCGCGCATGCTACCGCCAAACGGTAGATCACGGCTAACAAGTTTAGGAAAACATCAAGGGTACATATTACGTACATCAAATAATTTAAGCATATTATAATCTCTTTGGCGCAGGAATCTAGGAATTTAATGATATGACATTACATCTGTCTTGTTTCAACGTTTCAACGAACAGCTAGTAAGGAAGCTGAGGCTGACACACTGATGACATGCTCAGACATGACTTAGACAGCCATCTTAGACAGTCATATTGCGTACATAAAATTGTTGACGATAAGTTAGGTATATTTTACACGTTATAATTTCTTTGGCTAGAGAAGAATAAGTCCGGTTTTAGGTCCTATAGTTTCGCTATGATTTTGCGAGAATTTCTGAGCGATCTTGCTTTAGTACATGATTTAGAATTAGTACAAGAATTTAGTACTTTTAGATTTACATGACACATGACATAGTAGACACAAAAAAACGGGAGTCATCATCCATAATCATTCGCCTCTTAAGAATCTCCTCAATACCCTGCACATGGGCGTATGAAAATTTGTTTTCATCACTGCCCTGCTTACATTCTAGCTAACCACATTATATTTTAACGCGATATTCTATTCATTAGTGCCAGTTGAATTGTAATTTTTCGCGCTGCGTCTAGGATAGTGTAAAGGAGCAATGGAAATAGGCTCCACGATCGTGGGAGCCTTCTACCTTCTTTCGTCAACAGTGTTTTTCTGTTTAAACGGAATACTCTTCCTGGTATGTTCTTCGTGCACAAGCTCAAGCCGTCCTTTAGACATTAGCCATGAACAAGGAGTTCCACACAAACACTTACCGTGTTGTTGCGAACCTCACTGTGTCGTGCATGATGATGCTCCTTGTGTTTGCCATCGGTGGCGTCATGACCATCGCCCATACGACTTTCAGCTACTACCTCGATAGAGTAAGTAATATTTGATTGCTTTCCACATAGATTGGTTCCGTGGTGACAACTTACAGCTGCTAAGATCACAAATGACGTTCATCCAAGTTGCGTAGTAGAAAATATTGCGTCAACCTTGCATCGCACAACTATATAACATCTAATTGCGGGACTTGGAGCACATTTTCTTTGCGAACTTTTAAATTGCCCTAACTTCATCAAGCAAACCGCGTTGACAGAGCCACATCTCCTAAAATTGTCCGAAGCACTATTTGAATCAAGAGAATCTCCCTGAGGCCAGAATATGTGTACATGTATTTTTTTAGATACTTGGAGCTCTAGTCATCGCCTCATGGCTGCTTTACGTCTCCCTCACCCTGACACTGGCAGTAGACCGCCTGTTTACATTCCTATATTCCCACTCGCACTTTCGTTCGGCCTTCACAAAGCTTATGTTGTTCTTCTCATGGATTCTGTGGTTGTCGACAATTGTCCTTCTATCACTTCCAGGATTTCGGGTTACCTATCAGCTAGGCGGCATGTTCTTTTACTGGAACTACAGTAGCGAGCCAGGAGCACAAGTAATGTTGAACACGGAACCATTCTTCGATATTAGCGTTATTGTTATTGTACTTGTAATTTATATGATCGTCTTCGCTTACTTGAAGAAGGCAAGCAACACACAATATTTTACTTAAATTATGTTTTGTTTCAGATGAAGAACTCGTCTTTCGGACAGTCCACTTCTGACCGTGCGGAAATCAGAATTTTCATCGTGTCAGCCATCGCTTTCTGTTATGAGACATTTTGCGTGATTTGCTGGTTTTGGATTCCGGTGGATCTCCCAAACAATGCTTCTATGAACGTCGTTCTCAACACATGTTGGATCATAGAAGGCGGCTTGTTTGCAACACTCACCCTTTTCATAAACAGATCGCTAAGAGGCAAGTTATCGTACTCTTGCAAAAGAAGAGCAATACGATATTTGTTTCTGCGTGATAGAGAGTGGCAAGCTTTTACTAAAATTACACACACGAAGATTAAAATGGCGCAAAGACGTCTGAAAAGAAGCACAATGTGACTACGTCTTCTGGACAAGCCTCAAACGTCGACCTCAGGCTACAAGCCATCCAAATGGAAGTTTCCAAAGAAGACGACGGAGGTGAAGAGACGGTCCCGTACGTCTCTCGCAATCTCATCCCATTTGTTAGTAATTTTCTATTATTATATAATCGGATATGACGACCTATTGACAACTAAGATGATAATAAGAAAAGTGGAAAACATACCAATTGAGATGAGTTATAAATCGCGTCCGCGCATCCGCTAAACGGTAGCTGTTCCATTTGTCAAATGGAGGCCAGTTGGTTCACTGTAATCGTTGGAACTTTATATTTTATCCTGTCCTTATTTCTATTCTTACTGAACGGGGTTCTCTTCTTTGTAAGTTCATAACGAGGATTGCTGACACAGTGTAGCTGTTGTGAATTTGGACAAAGCTAGGTTTAAGATTGCTATAGAACATGTTTTAGACAACCATGGTACACAAGGAGTTGAAGACCAACACTTACCGTATAATAGCGACGCTGTGCCTCGCATGCATGATGCAACTCATGGCGCAAAACATAGGAGGAGTTATGACAGTAGCACAAAGCAATTTCGATTTCTACCTTGACAGAGTATGTTTACGTGAATTGTGGAAAATTGTGTATTGACCAAGCAAAAAAACTAATAAAATTAGAAGAAAAACCACGAGACATCGTGTAATCTTGCTGCTTAGGTACTGGGCATCCTAATAGAGTCGTCATGGTTTCTGTACATCTCCAGCTGCCTTACGCTAGCCGTGGATAGACTTCTCACGTTTCTGTGTCCCAGATCGATCAACTTTACCATCGTCACTACCATTCTTATGGCCCTTTCTTGGACGTTTTTCCTATCTATGGTTACTGTTATGAGTCTGCCCGACTTTGGATACACGTACAACTTTAACGGCATGTACTTAATGTGGATGTACCGTCAACGTAAAAGCTCTTTAATCTTTTCTACAATCGAACCGTTTTTTGACGTTGGTATTTTCGCGGTAATTTTTTTAATCTACTTGGTCGTCTTCGGCTATCTTATGAAGGTGAGGCACCATTGGCACCGTTCGCACCATTGACACCACCTTACATCATCCTTCAGATCAAAAAGTCGTCAACCGTAAAGACGAGTTCGTTCAAGGCAGAGATGCGGCTACTTATCAGTGCAGCTACGCTGTTTGTGTACGAAACGGTTTTTGTTATTTGGAGCTTTTGGGTCCCGTTCGACGCTATTGGCACGGCGCCTATGCTGGTCTTCTTGGACATGATTTGGATTATAGAGTGTGGAATGTTTGCGCTGCTGACGTTAGTCATCAATGTGACGCTGAGGAAAAAGGTTGCAAGTACGATCAGATGGAAGGCGAAGAAGGTCGTCGTCGTGTCGACCGTTCAACTGCGGTGAAGGTGATCCGATTAATAGGAATAAAATTGTTGACTTTGCAAAGGAGTTAATCATCTGCGGTATCTCATGAAAGTAACAAATAGCGATTATGTGAAAGGTGCTTGAGTAATCTACCACTTGACATAAAGTACTATTGTGCTTTGTCGTTCTGAGAATGACATATTATGCATTTCCGAGCTTCTGTCGATTATGCCTACGTTTTAGGAATAATGGAAAACAACAACAGGTGAAATTGAAATGGGAAAGAGACTCAATAACTGACGACGTTATCGACCAAGTTAATCGTTTTAAACATGATTCGAGTGCTCAATGTGACGAACGCTTAGTTAGAATGAAAACGATTTAAGGAAACAACGAGAAAATTGGGGAAATGAAACATGGACAGTACCAGGTGAAAACTTGCCAGGTGAAAATGGAACAAGACGACAGACAAGAAATGGAAGTTTCCTCTAATTCATGCAGTGAAACATGCAATTACTTTACTCTCATCTTTCACTCTGTCGGTACTGCTAGATGCACAGAGATATGCTCTTGTTACCACTTGTTGTGGGCATCATGTACATTATTTCGTCAATTGTCTTGTTGATACTAAATGGATTGCTTATTGCGGTATGTGTTTCTTACACAAGCAGTACGCGTAATGACCGGAATGACAATTGTATGTTTAGATTCTAACCATGGATAAGGAGTGCAAAAATAATAATACCTACCGTATTATGAGGATATCGTGCTTCTCCTACTATCTTCAATCTATCACGTTCCTAGCCGGCGGCGTCATGACGATTGCTCAGAGCACTTTCAGCAGCGCACTGGACAGGGTAAGATCCTAATGGTGACGGCTCTTTTAAACCAAATTCTGCCAGGCTTTGGGCGCCATTGTTGCATCCGGATGGTACCTGTCCATCGCCACATCCTTTACGTTAGCCGTAGATCGACTCCTCATGTTTGCTTTTCCACAATCTTCCTACAGTTCAATTATAAGAAGGGCTATGATGACCTTATGCTGGCTTGTTTGGCTAGTCACACTTGTTGCCATGTGTTTCCTACCGGGACTCGGATACACGTACAACCGCGATGGAGTGTACTACTTGTGGGCCCTCACACATGGAAGTGCGTCTAATGTTGTTGAACATGTTGAGCCCTACTGTGACATGACCATTTTCTCAATGATTTTTGTCATGTACACTATAGTATGCGGATGTCTAATAAATGTAAGTCCGTTTAGCATATTGCAGCTCACAAACAGTTCTAGCTCAAAAGATCGTCTTCTGAGCAGTCCACATCCTTCAAGGCCGAACTCCGCGTATTTGCAGCGGCAGTCATCAGCTTCTTCTACGAGATCATCTTCGTTTCTTTGTGCTTCTGGGTGCCTCACAACCTACTTGGCTTCGAATTTACGTACATTGTTTTATCTCTTGCCTGGATGGTGGAGTGTGGAATGTTTGCTTCACTGACGTTAGCCATGAACACCACCTTGAGAAGAAAAGTGCAGCGGAAGTTGGGTCTAAATCAGAAATCATCTGCGATATTTATTATTAAATTGTAATTTTAATAAATCCAGTTTATTCGTGTAGCATGGATATAACTATTATTTTCTTAGCCTCGTTCCAAGTTATCGACCTAGTGCTGATGCTGATCTTCTTCCTTGGTCGTAGTGAGACCCATATCCGGCTCTTATTATACTGCGGCAGGTGAACAGCGGAGAACCTTGGTGTCTATACATATTTCACCTGCGGCGCTGACCCCGTTAAAGCGAATAATCCTGATCAAACATTGAAGTTGTCCATACGTTATTGTTTACTTCTACCGTAGCAGACAAAATCTCTTCACAATATCGACTCGAGCAGATGTATTGAAAAGGCTACGTAATCTAATATATGTACATTCTTTTGCCGATAATACCCGGAGCCAATCACAAATGTGAGAAATAATAAAAACAAGAAGGTGTAAATGGAGGCAAAACAGGTGAGCAGGGAAACAGGTGAAGTAACATAACAAATTGCGGTCTTGACCAGCCTACGAGGTGAAAAATACAGTTATTGTACCCTTTCACCACTCATCCCTTCCGCTTTCTCTGGTCCCATCACACCATGGCTTTATTACCACTTGTGGTGGGAATAACGTACATTATATTGTCCACAGTCTTGCTGATACTGAACGGATCTCTCTTTATGGTAAATGATCGTAACCAGAACTGTTTTTCGTTTGAAATTCTCTGAATTTTTCTTTAAAAAATACTACAAAAACAGTCTTTTTTCATTTTTGAGTCTCGAATCACAGGTTCTCTAGCAACTCAATAGTAATAACCATAACAACCGCTACTTAGGTCCTGGCCATGGACAAGGACTACAAGAGGCACTACACCTACCGTATCATGAGAATATTATGCTTTGCGAACCTACTCCAATTATTCCCCTTCTTGGTAGGAGGCGTTATGACCATTGCACAAAGCAATTTCAACGACGTGCTGGACAGGGTAAGAATTGATTGCCGGGATTAATTTTGAAAATCTTTATTAGGCTCTAGGCGCCGTGGTCGGATCAGGATGGTATCTGTACATCTGTGCGTCTGTTACGTTAGCTGTAGATCGACTTCTGATCTTTATGTTTCCAAGGGCCATCTACAGTTCTATGATCAGAACGGCCTTCATGGCTCTATCCTTTTTTGTTTGGATAGTTACAGTTGCTGCCATGTGCTTACCGGAATTCGGAAACACATACCAACACCATGGAAGGTACTATTCCTGGGGCTACACATTGGGGAGCGTTTCAAACGTCGTTGAAAGCGTAGAGCCCTACTGCGATATGGGCGTATTCTCCATTACATTCTGCATGTATTCGATCGTTTGCGGATATCTTATAAAGGTACTTCCCTTTGAAAAATCCTCGAGCAAACATAGTTTCAGCTAAAAAGATCATCCACCGATCAGTCCACATCGTTAAAAGCCGAACTTCGCATATTTATCGTGGCAGTATGCGCCTTCCTGTACGAAATGGTCTTTGTTGTTTGGAGTTTCTGGGTGCCTCTTTACCTACTTGGCCTCGAATTTATGTACATTTTTTTGACCCTGACATGGATGGTGGAATGCGGAATATTCCCTTCGCTAACGGTGCTTATGAATGCCACCTTGAGAAGAAAAGTGCTCCGGATATGGCGCGTTAAGCAGAAAACAGGAGTGGTGCCGATCAATGCGCAATCAATGTTCAAATCGGCAGTCAATAAGCAAAAGATGTTGAATTCCTTGACTTTGACAGTAGGGTGATGTGCCATGCATCTTACGTTCCTCGCAATCTCATCACTCTTCGTAATTTCCATATGTAAATCACACCAATTGATTCCATATTCCCTGTTTTAACCGATATATCGTTGTCTCACGTGCATATCCTCTCGCACATTTCTCTCGAGTTGTTTTCGATTCCCTCTTTCCTATCACATATAACGTTTTATATGCATTTTTCGGATCCATAATGTACAGTTGGCGATTAAATTCCTGACCAAAACATTGACGTTGTCCAGGTGTTAATATTCTACCGTACTAAACAAAATCTCTTCACAATATCGACTCGAGCAGATGTATTGAAAGGCTGCGTAATCAAATATATGCACATTCCCTTGACGATGACCGGAGCCAATCATAAATGTAAGAAATAATAAAAATAATAAGGTGGAAATGGAGGCAAAACAGGTGAGCATGGAGACAGGTGGAGGGTCATAAAAAATTGCGGTCTCGGCCAGCCTACGAGGTGAAAAATACAGTTGTTTCGTCCTTTTACCACTCATCCCTTCTGCTTTCTCGGGACCTATCACGCCATGGCTTTATTACCACTTGTGGTGGGAATAACGTACATTATGTTGTCCACATTCTTGCTGATACTGAACGGATCTCTCTTTACGGTAAATGATCGTAACCAGAGATGTTTATCGCTCGAAATTCTCTGAATTTTTCCTTAAAAAATACTACAAAAACAGTCTTTTTTCATTTTTGAGTCTCGAATCACAGGTTCTCTAGCAACTCAATAGTAATAAGCATAACAACCGCTATTTAGGTCCTGGCCAGGGACAAGGACTACAAGAGGCATTACACCTACCGTATCATGAGAATATTATGCTTTGCGAACGTACTCCAGTCATTCCCCTTTTTGGTAGGAGGCGTTATGACCATTGCACAAAGCAATTTCAACGACGTGCTGGACAGGGTAAGAAGCGACTGACGAGGCCAATTTTTAATATAATCACCAGGCTTTTGGCGCCGTCATCGCATCAGGATGGTACCTGTACATCTGCACGTCTGTTACGTTGGCTGTAGATCGACTTCTCATCTTTGTGTTTCCAAAGGCCATCTACAGTTCTATGATCAGAACGGCTTTCGTGACCTTTTCCTTTCTTATTTGGCTGGTCACACTTGTTGGTATGTGCCTTCCGGAACTCGGATACACATACAAATGCGATGGAGAGTACTACTTCTGGAGCTACACATTGGGGAGCGTTTCAGAAGTGGTTGTGACCTTAGAGCCCTACTGCGATATGAGCGTATTCTCCATTACATTCTGCATGTATTTGATCGTCTGTAGATATCTTATAAAGGTACTTCCCTTTGGAGAATCCTAAACTAAACATAGTTTCAGCTAAAACGATCATCCACCGATCACTCCACATCGTTAAAAGCCGAATTTCGCATATTTATCGTAGCAGTATGCGCCTTCCTGTACGAAATTGTCTTCGTTGTTTGCAGTTTCTGGGTGCCTCTCTACCTACTTGGCCTCAAATTTATGTACATTTTCCTGAACGTGATATGGATGGTGGAATGCGGAATGTTCGCTTCGCTAACGCTGGTTATCAATGTTACCTTGAGAAGAAAAGTGCTTCGGATATGGGGCGCTAAGCAGAAAACAAAAGTAGTGTCGATCAACGCACAATCAGTGCTCCAATCTGCAGTCAATAAACAGAGGGCGACGACTGCCTTTACTTTAACTGGAGGGTGATGTGCCTTTATGGCATTGCATATTATGTTCCTCGCAATCTTGTCACTGTGCGTAATTTTTATATTAAATGATTGGATATCACCTGCGAGAACCAATTATCCAGCTGTGACAACTTAATTTTATGTTATTCATGTTCATGTCGTAATTCTGTACATTACCTTGCTAATTATTTGTTTTTGTGGATTTTGTTGAGGAAACAATGTGCTAAATAAGCAAAAAGGCTGTCAGAGTAGTTACCCCACAGATATTTTCTTTCTTTGTTTTTTTTACCATGATTCAAACCCTTCACGCTAACGTGGGCGAATAAACATTCGCTCCACCTGTTCTGTCTAGCTAAGGTTAACAAAACGCAGAAGAATTCCTCATTAAGTTTGCGGTAAACGATGGTTACCCTCTGTGCCGTTCTAGTGGGACTGAGCTACTTCACACTCGCTCTGTTCTTTTTTCTTCTGAACGGACTGTTGTTAATGGTATGGACTCTTAGCCTTTGTTTGTGTTACCAAGATACGAGTTTCAGACATTATCAAGGAATAGTGAATTTAATACGAGCACTTATCGAATCATCATGAACCTCAATGTGACATACATGATGGTATTGTTTGTCTTTATGGTCGGTGGTGTAATGACGGTGGCACAAACGACGTTCAACTATTACCTGGACAAAGTACGTTTTGTGGGATTTTTAACATTTCACCAAAGACATTTAGCTTCTCGGGAGCACAATAATAGCGGCCTGGTACGCGTATATTGGAATTACTCTTACCATCGCTGTAGATCGTCTGCTTGTCTTTGTGTTTCAAAAACAGGACAAACACTCCCGAATAACGATAATCTTTCTATCGTTAAGCTGGATTGCGGGCTTTATTGTATTCGCATTGAGCTGCTTTCCTGACTTTGGTTTGAGTTATGATGCAGGAGGCAGCTATTATATTTGGAACTACGGCACAGGCTATGGATCAGAGGTGATGGCCGTTGCGGAACCGTATTATGACGGGAGTATGTTCGTAACAGTATTTTTGGTGTACCTTTCTGTTATTTGTTATATAGCAAAGGCATGTCCGCATATATTCATGGTGCTTATAATTTACAAAGTGAATTTAGATGAAAAAAGGGGCATCGAAATCTGAACTAAGAATACTTGTTGTGTGCAGTATATCTTTTCTGTACCAGATAACGTTCACTTGTTTGACGTTCTGGCCGCCGACAAGCGTATTTAATGAGCCTGGTACGGATATATTCATGAATTTCGGATGGCTGGTGGAATGTGGCATGTTTGCCTCACTGACGGCGCTTATCAATCGCAGGATAGGGAAGAAAATGGTAGAAGTGGTTGTGAAAAATGACAAACTTTTTGTGTCAAGTGTTCGGACAACGTTTGTCTCCAGTTTGCAAACAAATGCATGATTTAATTTAGTGATCGCTATTTACGTTTCTTTCCTGTATATATGCAATATGGAAGATATAAAGGTCAACTCTGTTGTAAAAGAAAATTAAGAGCTTTAATGTGATACATGTATATAAAAGAGTGTTGCTGTACAACACGCGAATAAATCAATTTTCGATGGGCGACAACGGCTTTTCACTGATCCTACTATTGCTACATATTGGATGTCGCATCTCCCATTAACCAGGGGGATGAAGGCCAGAGATATTTTCCAAAACAAAACTTTGGGATTCTGACCGAAACAGAGCCGAAATCTGGATCGGGACACAAATCTGATAAGGGCCGTGCGAGATTTGGGGAGTCCGTTGTCAAGACACGACAGGGCAAACGAGCCAACCATCCGAGAGCAGATAATGTACTCGAGACAATCTGTATATTAAGTTTGTAATTATGTTTTTGTCGACTGTTTTCAGAGAACAGCGTATTAAGATGAGTAAGAAGGCTGACAGATTAATTATCCCACAGATCTTCTTTCTTTATTGATTCAAACCCTTTACGCCTACGTGAAAAAAAAAACATCCACTCCACCTGTTCTCTTCGGTTGAAATAAAAAAATTCATAACACTTTGCCATTTAATCAACAGTAATGATGGTTACCCTATGTGCTGTTCTGGTGGGACTGGGCGACTTCACACTCTCTCTGTTCTTTTTACTTCTAAACGGACTAATGCTTGTGGTATGGGCTCTCAGATCTAGCTTGTACTAAGGCAGAAATTTCAGGCCATATTCAGAAATAGTGAATTTAATACGAGCACTTATCGGATTATCATGAACCTCAATGTGACGTGTATGATACTATTGTTTACTTTTATGGTTGGAGGTGTAATGACGGTGGCACAGACGACGTTCAACTATTACCTGGACAGGGTAAGCCATGTTACATATTTAAATTTCGCCACAGTCACTTAGGTTCTTGGAATCTTTGCAGTTGCGGGGTGGTACGCGTATGCTGGAATTAGTCTCACCATCGCTGTAGATCGTCTGCTTGTCTTTGTGTTCCAAAAACAGGACAAACACTCCCGAATAACGATGATGTTTCTATCGTTAAGCTGGATTTCGGGTTTTATTGTATTCGTATTGAGCTGTTTTCCTGACTTTGGTGCGAGTTATGACGGAGGAGGTCGGTACTACTTTTGGAACTATGGACAAGGTTATGGATCGAAGGCAATGGTCGTTGTGGATTCGTACTATGACCTGAGTATGTCCGCAACGGTATTTCTGCTATACCTGGCTGTTGTTTGTTATATAGCAAAGGCATGTTCGGTTATCTCTGCTGGCTTATAGTCCGTCGGGCTAATTTAGGTCAGGAAAGGTTTTTCCAAAGCTGAACTAAAAATACTTGTTGTGAGTAGTATATCGTTTCTGTACCAGATCACATTCATTTTTATAACGTTCTGGCCGCCGATAGACGAATCTCATCAACCATTGACGGATATAATCGTGAATTTTGCGTGGCTGGTTGAATGCGGCATGTTCGCGTCATTGTTAGCGCTTATGAACTGCAGGATTAGGAGGAAGATGCTGGAAATGCTTGTGAGAAAAGATAAGCTTTTCGTGCCAACTGTTCGGACAACGATTGTATCTAGTGTCCAGACAACTTCGAAGTAAAAGTAAATGTAAAAGAGGTGCCTAATAAATGACTCCTAATAATTCAAACCGATATTTGTTTTGGCAGTAATGCGAGTGGAGCATTAATATTAATATATGCGTCATATTATACTGACCGTATTTGTTTTGATATGAATCAAGCTAAACCGTGATCTTGGCTCGCCAGGTGTGTTTTTGAATTAAAACGCCAAAAGAATTTTAAATAGTGCACCACATAGCATGACAGTGGCATTTAAAATTCCAGTAATATAACAAATGCTTTTACCTAACAATACATGTTATGTACTACAAGAGGGAGCGTGCTGCTGAATATAACAACCGAGTGGCGGCTTACAAGGAGCACAAATATTCGGAGCATTTATCGATTTATCGTTGACACGATCATAACCTTCTTCCTCGGCCGAACTGTTTCCATCACTTTCCCTCTCAAACTGACGTTAACAGCCAGCGTCTGAGTTACGAACATCCCGGAATCGACAATCCATGCCGTGTTCAGAAGAACGAAATGGGTAGTTCCATCCATATGAGGACCCCAGAATCCCCAAACAACAAACCACACTTCAAAGACAAAAGATACGATGGCCGCTACCATAATGCGAACTTCAGTTTTGAAGGCTGATGTTTGTGGCTTGCCCGATTGTTTGAGCTAGAAAAACTGATAAATATTCCTCCAATAAAAGATACCTTCGTGATGTAAATCATTAGCACAGTGTATATAACCAGGACTACAGTAAATACACCCACATCGAAGAAAGGCTCGATGTACGCTATCATATCTGATCCATAACCTTTATTGTAGATCCAGAAGTAGTAGATTCCTCCATCATTATGGGTTATTCCAAATCCGGGCAGTAGGAAAATTACGGTAGTTGAGAGACACAGAAGCCAGGATAAGCATAAGAGTAAACAAGGTAGTGCGCACCACTTTGTCGATGTTGGACAAGTAAATATGACGAAACGATCCACAGCCAAGGTCAGAGTGATGCCGACGTAAAGAAACCAGAATGACTGGATAACACTACCTAGCACCTGCAACGCACTTGAGTGTGAAACAATGTACCGTTAGAGACAACGTTAGAGAAACATAGAAATACATATTAATATGATACCTTCTCCACACCCTCGTGGAAAATGCATTGTGCTATCGTCATGGGCGAAGACACCATTTGTACGAACAGTTGAACCATGCAAGAAACACACAAGTTTTTGATGATTCGATAAGTGGTCGTCTTGAACTCTTTGTTGGACACCAACGTCTGTAACCGATGGAGATTATAGAGACTTCCGTCACAGCTTACCAATAGGAAAACTCCATTAAGCAAGAAAAGACAAGAAGCCAGGACTAAGTGGCATATTCCCACGAAAACTGAAAACACCGTAGTCATATTCTGCTCTGGACGGAATGCAGATGTGGCTCTTTGTTCGCTTTGTTGACATTAATCGAACTAACTTTCAGTCATTTTGGCGTTTTCCGGGAGCAAGAAAGGTGACAATGAGTGATGAGGCGTTACCACAGGTGAAACTGACGTTTTGTAGTCAAAACATTGCGTACAATAAGCGTAAATGAGGTGGAAATTGTCAAAACTTCTTTATATTGCTAGTGCACTGTCAGCTTTACAGGTTTTCTCCTATCAATGCTCCCGTGTAAGACGCACGTACGAGTTGAATGAATACATATCAAACATTTATTCATTATGCAATGGTTCTAGTCTGAGCCATGATCATGAATGCTCCACCGATGAAAACAGACAACTGCATCATGCAAGCCACACACAAGTTCTTGATAATCCGATAGGTACCTGTGTTGTACTCCTTGTTGAGTACCAATACCTGCAAAAAGGTACCATAAAGGAAAGTTTTTTTATGTGCACTGACCATCAGGAGCATTCCATTTAGTAGAAAGAAACAGAAAGCGAGAAAGTGGCTTATTCCCACGATAACTGAACAAACCGTAGCTATGTACTGATTAAAAAGAAACCACTGGAGCGAATTGGCAAGGTTCTTGGAGATCTGAATTGTACCCCCATGAAAGAAGCAAGAACACAAGCAGAGACAATAACTGGTCATTTTTCTACAGGTTGAAATTAGTAGAAGATTCCCCCAAACAGAAGAGTCATTGTTTTTGCTAAAGTACGTGTCGGCAACGTCATTAAATAACACCTGCTGGAAAAGCGGCTCAATATTGGCATAAGACAGCAGTTCTCGCTTTTGTTCTTCCAAAGGCTTTTCCAGGCGGCCGTATAACTGGGCGCCATATCCGCACAGTGCTGGTTAGTACCCATACGCACTTAACCTTGTGCTTATATAAACCAATATAGAGTTACACGCATTATCTGTTGTGCTTCAATCGCGCGTCTCTTCTTAAGGGAAACAGCAAAGCTGATTCTTGCAACAGCAAATTCTTCGCAAATTAATATTTATCGGGGACAACACAATTGGGGACAACACAATTGGGGACAACACAATTGGGGACAACACAATTGGGGACAACACAATTGGGGACAACACAATTGGGGACAACATTCGTAAGCATGTACATGTAACAATCACGGTCAGAACTGAGTGTCCTTGATGATATTATAAATTTGTTTGTTGATATCGTCCAACTTTTCGGACTGTGAAAGATCTTCATTCAGCTCCATCGTTTGAGGTATAAAGTATCCACACATTTTGGACATAACCGCCTGAAAATCCTTGTTTAACACGATTCAGCGTCACGTTAGCTTACCAATAAAGTTAGATCCGCGTTTGCAACATTCTTGACTGTGGGCGATCTCTCCTCTTCATTACAGAAACGGTTGTTCATGTACGTAGAATACTTCTCGGAGTCAAGTGTCTGAAAGGGACAAATAAGGAGGCGCAGAATGGAATGGAATACCCTGAGAAGGACAAGGACGTCAAAGCATTCGTGGCACATCTGGAAGCCCGTTGCGTTCGGTAACGGGCGATGCCAATCCATCCGAATGTTCTCGTAGCTATTGATAATTCGCATACGGACATCCTGAAATAGAGTCCAAACTGGTAATAAAGGGAGAATAAACGAATCGGAGAGACGGATTGATTATTTATCTGGGCGCCTAATCGTGCTCCAAGTCCATTCATTTAGTTTGCACGTTTGGTTCAAACTCTTATCCACTCATATTCTATAAAGCATCTGAAGGCAGTCTGTTTTCGATTCGCTTATTTGCGCTTATGGTGAGCGTGATGAACTTTGTCCGCATCGCTGACAGGTTAACCTGTTTAAAGCATGAATTAAAGTCAATGGAACCACACCAAACGGTTCCGCATTACAGCGAGCGTGACCCATAGGTTCCGGACTACTTACGTGGCTATGTGTGCAATCCACTAGATGAATGTCCTAGAATTGCTTCCGCACATATTAAACCGGCACACGAATTTTAAATAACGAAGATTTAGTACAAGAAGTAGATCGTTAATCCGATCTCTGTACCTTGTCTTGTTTTTTCGGCAGCGTTTTCCACTGATAAACACCAAACGTCACACTGTTCTGTACACCGTCCTAAAACTTGTTTTATCGTCAAATTTCAATGTTTCGGACTTTGGCGATCTTTAGAAATACATTCTTAAAAAGACAGGAATGTAGCAAAGATCAAGAGTCGATGTTGTCACAGGTTTTTTAAGTGTAATTAATTTAAGAGGATTTATATGTGAATTAAGATGGAATCGACTACTGCATGGAAACTGCATTGAACCCAAATAATCATACCCACGAAAAAACGGTTTACAAGTTCTTGCTATGTTTATACTCATTGTCATCACCTAGTTGAGTGCCCTAAAAGTCTTCAAATTGTGAGACAGGCACTGAACGATTCAAACATTTCTGGACTGTAATGCATAATTCAATGCGACGTTATACCGAATATCGGTACTACCTTCCACTTCCGTTTCAGAGACCATGCCCCGTCTAGACGAGCTTCTTGATCACGGTCACTTCCGTTTAATTGTCAGTAGATTGACAGGGAAAAGAAGGCAAATTCGTGACCACAAAAGTTTGGAAGGTCAGAGTAGGGTCACAGAAAGGACGTTAATGTGCGCTAGCTGTTCTTCCGGACTTTCCAAGTCCAGAAAACCAAAATGCATGTATTAGTATCCCTGCTTCTCGATCTTTTAACGTCATTCGACAGCTCCGAATTCGTGTCATCTCATATTACCCTTTTCTTTGACGTTAATTCGTGATCGGGCGACGCCCACCCCCGCAATGCGCTCTGGAATCTCCATCTTCTGCGCGTTTAGAACATACGGGAGACTAATAATAGAAGAACATTACACATAGGCTTGTTTATGTGCTGCCACGTCTGGGTCACTCGTGTAATGGTAATAAAGAAAAAACAGTGATCACAATTGCGAGAACTGTCACATTGCTAGGGCTTTTTGCTCAAGAACACGAAACCGTTTTTAAGGCTCAACCTACTTCTTTTAATTTTGTTTGATATACTAGCTCTTTAGACCTACATCATAGTACGAAGGAAGAAGAGGGCAATGTAGCTGGTACGTGAACTCCTTGTATTCGTCGAGCAGCTCGCTCAGTCCGTCCCTGATACTTTGCATCTCGTTCATAAGCAGGCGCTAAAGACATATTTTACAGTGTTGAGGAATTCCACTTACTCCTTCGGAATCTCTCCTCCGAATCGCAGCTAGATCAAGAGATAGTCTGCCGACCGTGTCCGCCAATTCCGGGATTTTGGAGGCGTTTGCGAACTTGGACAACTCGTAGAGGGCTATGCGGCCCTTGCGGATGTGTTCCAGCACGTCGGATACGGTACTTGGCGCGGCATTTATTAATCGACAAGAATGGACGACGTGGAGCAGGAGAAAAACGAGAAGAAGAGATCGCATGGTGAGAACCGCAATTATGTGATCTAATCTAATGCGACATGTTGCCTTCTTAAATAGGGTACCGAGGAAACCGGTAACGGCGGCGCGAGGGCTCTTTGTTGTCTGAAAGCTTATGTTGACGTCACGAGCAAATAAGGAGTACACATTAGAGGGTTAAAGTGTACGCGAAGAAGATGCCGATTTCACCAACGGTAATTGGATAGATCAGAGATGACTTCGCTCTCCGGGTGGAGCAAGAGAAGATTGAAGTAGTCTATGGAGAAGGGTGCACGCATTAGTGAGTGTGCTCCATGCAATTGACATACCAGTTTGCATGTCAATTGAGCGATACAATCACGATAAACAAATTGGGATCAGAGCGATCGGAATGTACCCAAACGAGGGCGTGCGCAGTGGCGCGCGAATATCCCCCAGCGACAATTAAATAGACGTTCTCTTTTGGGCGGAAATAATTCTGTAAATTAGCGCGATGCGTTTAATGTAGCGCTGTCACTCTACTTTCACTTATTTACGACAGCCTTAACATCCCTGAAGTAGTAGCGGCCTGAACGTGAAAAAATGCCTGAAAATGTAGTAAGACAGATGGTTGGCAAACTGTTTGTGCCGCGATATATACGTTAAAGTTGATACGGTTTCCTAAGTTCTTTATGATCAGAAGGTCGTAGCCTTGAGCTACCATACAAGTCTCAAGGAAGTTTCTTGCTCCAGTGTAATATTTACCCAGAAATCGCTGTTGTTGGTTCTGTTCTGGTGTGGTTCATTGCACCTTACTGCCATTGTATCCAATCGTATTGTGGTTAATCAGTGTGGCTTTTACCACTGCTTACCAAAATTCACCATCCGTTAGATGGTCACCTCTTGTAGCGCTGCAGTACATATGTATACATATCATGTTGGCTCTATTAGCGAATAGGTCACTGATGGAATTAAGAGGTCACTGATGAAATTAGATGTCTAAATAAACTATGTTCAACGTTCATGGAAATTCCGATCATCACCGTTTCGTTGCAGCTGACATCAGTTCTAGGGTAACAAGTTTTTTAAGTAAAATTTACTCGATTGAATTTACAATATTCATACAAAGAATGTTCATACAATAAATTTGCTTATAAGTGAAAGATATCAACCTATTAGTTAGGAGAAATCTCAGGTTGCCAGTTGTCCGCCAACCACTTCGCGTCCTGGTGCAGTCTGTCCTTGTTTTCATTTCTTAGCACTAAGGCCAGTAGGAAGTCAGCGAAGCAATCTGCGTCTTTAAGCTCGGCGTTAAGAGGCAGGAGCCACTTCACTTCGATGGAACTCTCAACATGTGGAGCCCCGGGAAGGCACGAGAACTTTCTCAAGAAGCCTTTCTTCTGTGGGTACCACAATGAGCATTGATGGTATGTAGGACGGTCCGGATCCGGGTCAGCCGTGTACTCAGGGTCACAATGACTTTGGATCAGAGCCACTTCTTGCGACACTCCGCATGCAGCGTAGCTGATACCTGCTCCTCTGGCGCCGTTCGTACGGTATCCTACTTCGGTGAGCACGTAGTCGGAGGAACCCTTTGTTTTCTGAAATGTGAACATTGTTGGTGGATTTATCGTATTCATCTTGAGTGTCCTTTGATTATTGCCGTTAAAATTGGCATCCCTTTAAAGAAGACAATAACGATATACAATACCTGGAATCCCTGAACACAAAACGGGTGAGGATGCGGCGGCTTCAACTTCTTAATGCAATCCAACGTGAATTCGGTGATTCTTGGAAACACGTCTTCAAGATCCTCGAATCGGTTGGCAAAGAAAGGAATGGCACGTCCCGTTTTCAAATAATCGGGAACGGTGTAGCCTCTTTCCATGTAAATGATGTAAAGAGGTTTTACGCTTCCATTCTTGAGCAGACAAGAACACGCCCAGAACTCATGTCCCGACAAACACTCCTCCACAAGATAAGTCGACTCGTCTTTGTCTTGAATTCTCTGCTCAGCCCAAGCTTCAACTGCTTGACGAGAGTCCAGTCTCCCTCCGCCGCCGCTTCCACATCCGGAAATGGGCTTCCGGAAAGCAGGGTAGATCCCGATTTCGGAGTCAACCTTATCGGCGATTTCTTGCACGGTGCTCTGTTTTGAGAAGTCGATGATGGAGAACTTTGCCGTCGGGATGTTCTTTTCGCGAGCAAGGTTCTTCAGAATGGCCTTGTTGCGAAGGTGTTCGATGTCAGTTGCCCGGACTCCTAAAAACTACAGTAACAATGGAAGGATCAGTAACTGTGTACCTGGAAGGCCTAGACGCTCTCTCAGCTGGCACAGGGTGTTAATCATAAATTCCTCGGTTTCGACGAAATCGATCTTGGAGGCTGGGATCGTCTGAATCAGTTCATCTCCGAATTCGTCGAGTTCAGGGATGCTGATGGTGTTGGAGTCTAGGTAGACGGAAGCAAAGTTGGTGTAGTCGGCCTAAAACGTGTGTTAGAAGAGAACTGATTAAATCATTCCGATTAGAATGTGATGCAAAGTTAGGTCATAGGATGGTTGTGCATACTATGGTTGCGACTTTTAAGCTTTTCTTGCGAAATACATTATGCAGTATTTTTCCTTATTTGGAAGTTTTAAGAACGTATGTTTTACTATTTAAGTTTTACGAGTTTTCTGCAAACTTCTGACAAAGAGGGAGTTTGCTATCTTTTGTTCGGGTAAGTAAACTTAAGCTTACCTTGAAGTAAATAATGAGATCGAAGTTGGCTTTAATGTCATCGCTCAAATCCTTCTCTATCTGCTCCGCGAAAAATCCAATCAACGCAGCGTTACCTGGTTTCTCCAAGTTCTCGAGGTTGGTGAAGAACGGATATTTCCACTTGAGCACAATCGTAAACGTCTCACAGCGCTCGTTCAGTTCGCCGAGCTTTGCGCGATGTTCAGCGGACAGCATCTCTGAAAGAGAGATTAAACAGAAATTTAGCGATCGGAGAGCATCACACGCAAGAACAGCACTCGTTCACTCGCACTGTCTTCGAGCGTTATCTGATGAAATGAGAGCGCACGGTCGGGAAAAAGCAAAAGGGCGTTTGCGGCCGCAATGTTGGGTGACGTCATTTTGTGACCCGTTTTTGCAACCGTTGTGTCGCTGCTCTGTTCCTCCAGCTACTGAAGCGGAATTGATTGTACTGGTGTTTGAAGATGGCATACCCACTAAAGGCCATCGGCTCAACAGGGAGACCTCGAAACCGCAATGAATACAGAAATATTCTACTAGCCTTCACGAGATCTACATTAAACTCTTGTTTGAAAATGTGTCACAGATTCACCTTGTCGTACGAAAAAGCTCACAGCCACGGAACATAAAGTGTGAAATGATGGTGGTGTTGCTATAACGCCGTAAAAAACAGGATATATCGTGCTAAAGAATTATCGCCAATTTACTGCCAGTTAACTCTATATGGAGCTTTCGATATCACGGCCGTGCGCAGTAAAATATGTACTGGATTGACCAGCTTAAGTTAGCTGGATATATGACATTCAAGCAACATTGGTTTCATTACGCCGCAAAATATCATTTGTAAAAAATAATAGCAAAATAACAAATAGCATAGCATATTTACTTGATTGCGACACGGATGTAGTCGTTGTGGAACCATTTCAGCTTCTCTGGTGTAGTCAACCTTCAGCGCTTGCAAAGGTCAACTATTTGAATCGAACAATATGTATGACATGAAAACTGTCTACACTTCTTGAGAAAAGAAAGGTCTTCTCAAACAATGCTTAATCACATGACTGGAGTTACATCATTCTGTCCTATCACATTCGGTACACACTACGTTACTACAGTACGCATACTGCGTTCAATCTAGAGTTCGGAAGGAATTCTCGAACTTGTAAAGGTGCGTGCTGCCTCTTTTCTGCTCCTACATTCTGAGAACAATGATAAGATAAATTTTTAAGAACATTGACGAATGAACAGAAGAAATTCAAACTTTATGGACCGATGATCACTGGATGCTTCCACGTACAGTAATAATGAGAAATCAAGAGTTGGGCTGAGTGCTGTCATCTTTACTGTTTCTAGCAACATGAAAAGATGTCGCATTGTATGAATGATGGATCACTCGTCTACCTTCTTAATCCAACTCCACTTCCAAGATGCGATTCTCTTTTAATTGTGAATAGCTCTTATCGCCCAGACAGTTTGCCCTACTTGCAAATTGTAACTGTACGCTCTGCACAACTTATCCTCGTTTCTTTTTGTGCATGGAACAGGTTCTCGCTCAATCGATGGGCGACTGCTTATCAACAGTTCTGTCACTTCTTGGCGCGCGCCGCTCACCGATCTGTCCTGTGGCTTATTTACCTCGTTTCAGAGTATCATGACAGAATCTGCCGAGTACGTTTTGGTCTCTACGCAGACGCGGCTCGAATGTGGCCCGACGATGGTGGGTGATGCTGACTCCGACCCTGCTCTCATGAGATTCTTGGAAGCGCAGAAAGTGATTCGACTAGGAAACACGTATGTTTATACTGAAATCAAAAATTTTTAACATTTCACAGATTTCTCTATATTTTACAAGTAAAATGCCCCACACAAACTTCTTTATTAACTCCATAAAACTTTAATTTTAAGGATGTATGTACCAGGTAACATAGATTCCGGCTTTTATAGTGCCCATTTAAAAACTCTAAACATTTAGATCACCAGACCTTCATCGTGTATAATTGCTCGTTTTTTTGCTTTTAAAAGCCTGTTTGGGGACCACTGGAGTGTGACACATACTGCACTTTATCGTACCCAGACATCTATGTGAAGAAAAACACAAGTTCCCAGTTCAGATACGCCGAGTACGTAACCGATCTCCACCCACGTCTCGTCTTGAACAAGTTGGCGCAACGTGGATTTCGTGTCATTGCGATGGCTGGAATAGGACAAACCTGCGTTTGGACCTGTGCTAGGGAAACAACAGAAGCGAATTCTAACTGCATTGAATGATATGTAGTGCTAATGCAATGCAATGAAAGACTTCTATGAACAATGTAATTAACGTTCGTGTTTGCTAGTTCCATTGCTGCACTAATGCGACAGTCGAGGTCTGTTTACCTCTTGAGATCTTTGGAGTATGACACGACGAGTATGACACGACGCTAAAAAAGTTATATAACAGCATGATCGTTTTAAGAAAAAGGAGAGTGCGAGAGATAGAACATCATCGTGCGTACGTTAATAATCGAAGAAGTTCAGGGCCCTTTGGCTTATCTACGTTGTCTAGGCGACTAGGTTGGACTTGTTTGATCTTTAACTTGTGGCGTGGATTGCCAAATTGGTCAAGAAAGAATTACTTCATGCTGAACATCACAGACGTGACAATTATTTTAAATAGCAATGTCGTTCCATACCGTAAAATTATGCTTATCATGGAGGAACTTCTTTTCTTGGTAGACCTCGGTAAAGAACAACCAAAATACAGGACAAACATCTACATCTTTGCCATACTGTTGGAGGTATCTTGTCCTTTTGATGAGGTGGTGTTCTGTTCCACCTGATACAATCATAGTGTCCTTTCAGAAGATCACATTTATACGGAACAAAATGAGAAAGAAACGTGACATTTGCATATGTGTTCTCATTCGAATTACGTTGTTGAAAAAACCGCGACCGGTCTCTTCTTGATCAGTGCGTCGATCGCCTTCCGGTACATGTCGCTTTGCAAGTACAATATAACCACAGGAGAGGCGGCGTTAATCCCGGCAAAGATTCCGGACAGCGAAGAAAGTGTGTTTATAACGTGAGGGCTAAATGTTCAAAGGGAAATATTACAAGAGGCGCAAAGGAAACATACTTGGTGCTGAATAAAACTCCCAAGAAATTAACGGCCGCTACGACTGTGTAGCCGCACAGATAGACGATCATAATTTTTTGCAGCGATTTGTTAAGGTTAAGGATGATCATCGATTGGACATGCACACCTAAAATATAGAAACATATGAAAGACGAGAAGGAATGGAGGAAAGGGAGGAGGCCTCAGATCCATCAATTTTCTGCAAAATTGAGAACACTTTTGACAATGCGCCGGTGTTTTGACTCATTTATTTTCATATGTTCCAACCAGTTTACTGTTTTAGTGTAGGAAACGTACTGTTCGTGTAAATCCTTATGGCCACATATAGAACAAGCACTGATACGGCCACAGGTCCCTGAGTGTAGCTCCACACCCGCGCTGCCACTCCAGCCAGTCCAGTTGGTATAACGCAAACCACGAGCTCTTCATTGGCGTACTGATATCCAAGGACCTTTAGAAATATGTCATATGCAACAGGAAACGTCAATAGGCAGCATATGTAGAGTTTGGGGTTCTTGCTCCTGTACCAAAGAGGCGCTCCAAAAGATAAGCACCGGTCCAAAGCGACCATGGGCATCAGATTCATGGCAATGTTGGCTGCTGCGAGAGGGACGAACTGAATCCAGTAGCACTCCCGATGGGTGTGAAGTTTTTCGGTCAGCGCGAAGAACATGAAAATAAACGCCGATATGGGGTAGATCGCTTCGCAGGTAGCTTGAATCGCAATGATTAAAGAGCACGTGGCTCGCAGCTGGCTGGACTTTATAGTAGCGGCGACGATAATGCAGTTCCCGAGCATTGCAAAGACGTAGATGGGGAACATGAGTGACGCACTGATCTTGTTCCAGAAAAGGTAATCTTCGAAGGTAAAGTTGTTTTGGGAGGGCATCTGAAAAGGTTCATGAGAGGGATTACGGATTCCCTGGATTGAAAACTTTAATATCCATAGCGTGAGGGAGTATATTGACGACAAAAAAAAACTACATTAAAACGAAACAACTTCTCAGAAAGGAGGACATCTCATAAAAACCCTATAATTACGCTTGGAATTTCACAGAATAACGTAAAGTGCCATAGTTCACTCAACAAAATGAAATGTGCTCCTCGTTGTGTACCGCCCTTCTCATTCAAAGGGCTTTCCTCACAGTTGATGTCACAAGAAACACCATATCTACTCTAGGGAAAAAAGTTCAGTTCAAGTTCATCTTAAATTTAAAACAAAAAAATGTTATTTAAAAAGAATTTGATGTTTGATGATTGTTAGGTTAAGTACTAAAAGTTAAGAACGTTAAAAAACCATTCTCCAACTTGGGGGGTTTTAAACGGCTTCGTATTGGCCAAACCACTCGTCCACTCGTGTGGCACCGATCTGCTTATATGCAGAACTCAATCCATTCTAAAAAGGAAGAATAGCCACGCGCTGTGTCCCACGACAACCAAGTAGTACAATGTATAGCAAATGGACGCGGAACCTAATGATCGGTTTGTTTTAATGAGCGTCGGCGGTTTAGAGGCTGGAGTGTCATTTACGCAAAGGTGTACCCCTTGGGACACAGAACGTGCAGAATGTGCCAGTTGATGTGTGATGTCGTTTATACATTCGTTTTGATAGGAAAGAAAAAAGAAGCATGCAATGACAAAATTTTAATCAGATTAATTCAAAAGAGAAGACGACACTTTTCTTCATTCTTTTTTCTAAGCGATAAAATACAACATATCTCGAAAAAAAGCTTGTCGACTTTTTACTGACTCATTTACTGACGCAATCGTCTTTTATTCATGACTGTGTTCTAAAGGTTAATGAAAAAATAATTAAGTCAAGTCATATGCACTGCCTTTTTTATAAACACATCAGAACACGTCAGGCGTTTACATTATGAATACAGAGATGTCAAGAAAAGGCGCTGAAATCAAAAAAGCGGGCTTCATCGGTCAATAAAAAGCAATACGCCATAAGAACCAAAATTTGAGAACCGATTTATTATTTGTTATTGAGAACCGATCTTTGCACATGTGTAAAACGTACGTCCTTGAGAATTGTAAGATGTAAAAACTGGACTTATTGTTAGTCAATTTCTAAGAAACGAGTACTTTTCTAAGAGTATTGTTTTCCCGCTTTTTCTGCCGCTGTGTAAACAAGCCAGTTCTCAAGGACGTAAGTGAAAATCACCCGAACGCGGTATACACAATGAAAAAATTTGATTGTCGCAGCTTGTATATCGTTATTTCCACGGTTTATTTTGTATTTGTAAGGTTTGCTGATGTTTGTCTTCGGGCGCTCCAAATTACACAAATTATGATCATGCATTTATTGCAGTTGACATTAACAGAAATAGTTTATTTGCGACACTTATACATAGGTTATATTGTCATATGAACTTAAAATCGGAGGTTCTAAACACGGAAATCTGAGGTTTTCGTCGTATCATTGCGTTCATTTCCTTTCGGTACAGTTCACTCTGCCAGTAGAGGATGACAACTGGAGAAGCTGCGTTGATAGCCGCGAATGTTCCAGAGAAGGAGGAGAGCGTGTTGATGAAGTACGGACTGTAATCTTGACGATTAGAGGGAAAAAAGCCGATGTTTAGAAAAAACAGATCGTCAGCTTGGTTTGGTTTTTAAAACCAATAGACCAAAAGATACGGTTCAGTACGAAAAACGGATATGAGTTTGATTTACTCTTCTTATTCACAAATGACACTTACTTTTTGCTTAACATTACTCCAGAGAAGTTGATGCCAGCTACGACTGCATAGCCGCATAGATAGGCCACTATAATTCGCTGCAGAGACTTATTGAGACTTATAACGGCTGATGACTCCATTTGCACACCTAAACGGAACTACTTGCTGTGTGTGAATAGAATTTGAACTTACGCTTGGTATACCATCGCATAGTGAAGTACAGGATAAGAACGCTCACAGCCACTGGTCCTTGGACAAACCCCCAAATCTGTGATGCTAAACCAGCGAGGCCTGTGGGGATGACGCAGACTACCTTCTGGTCGTTGACACACTGATATCCGACAATTTTTAGGAAGATATCGTAACCCACTGGGAAACTCATGAGAGCCATCAAGTACAGTTTGGCATTCTTTCGTTTGTACCAAATGGGCATTCCCAAAGACAAGCATCTGTCCAAAGCCACACACGGCATCATGTGGATGGCGATGTTGGCCGCCCCAAGAGGTATGAACTGGATCCAGTAGCACTGTCGATAGGTATGGACTCTGTCGGTCAGGGCAAAGTAGAAGAATGCGAATGCGGAGATCGGGTAGATCGCTTCGCAGGTGGCCTGGATGGCAATGAGAAAGGAGCAAGCCGACCGCAGTTTTTTAGAGTTTATGGTGGTGATAATAATGATGCAGTTTCCGACCGTTGCAAACAGATAAATAGGGAACATCAGTGATGCACTGATTTTGTTCCAGTAAAGGTAGTCTTCGAAAGTAAAGTTTCCGGAGTGGGTCATCTGAAACGAAGACTTTGGAGACTGATGAAGACTCGAAAGTAATGCTATCTAAGCTTTAACGCGAAGATATCCTGAGCAGGTAACCTTTGGTACAAACAGTAGAAAGGAATTGACGGAATGTGAGAACCCATCTCTGCCTCTGTTATGGTGACCTTCTGAATAGCTTTGATGTTACTTCCCTGTTCAATCAAGCGTTCCTCATCACGTCTCAGAAAATAGCACGTTTCAAATACTCAACAATGACTTCCGCATATTCAGCATCTCAGCACTCATTTAAGAAGCGTCCAAAACATCAGGTGGTAACCGTTGGTAGCAAGCACTATGGTAGCACAATCAGAATTAATAAAAGCCTGTCCTTGGACTTGGGTATGACCTGCAATGGTGTCCGACAACGGCGGCTCTCTTTAAGTACTGCTAACAAAAGACAACACCCCTACGCACCGTATTTTCACTAGGGAATCGCGTGGCATCGAACAGTATGGCACGAACAGCGGACAATGAACAACTGTACTTGTATTTATAACCTTCTACATTCTTTTAAATACGGTGAAAAAGAGGAGACCGGAAAATGACATTAAACCAGATGTCAATCGTGATGTCAAGTTCGATCCAGCACTTTAATGCAGAGTGCGCAGAATCTTACACGAAAGAGCGAAAGTTCTGACTATCACAAACGAGGGAAGAATTAACGGTCTAATATAAAGCATACAAATGGGTTGTGAACTACTTCAAAAGGTCGGCATACCAACGACAGCAAGAGAAACCACGCTTCTGCTCTGATTTGCATTTAATTATTGTCTGAAGAGTGAGCGCTTTCCCACAAATTGTTTTGTAAGTGCGCAACTATTCGATACACTCCAAAACAATTTTTAAACGGTCTGCCCTTGCTGCGTGTTTCATTGGGATTAATATCCGAAAAGTGGATGACCGCAGGAAGTGCTGGTGCTTCTTTAATGATCTCGTTCTTCTGTCGTTCTAACTTTCCCAGAAAGTTCTGAATTTTTACATCACAGACCTATAACGGCTGATGACTCCATTTCTATCTGCAGCAGCAGGAAATAAGGGAATGAGGAAATAAAATGTGTAAAATTCTTTCGGTAGGTGATTATTTTAAGATACTTGTTCTACGTGCTATTGACCATAGACGTCTACTGTTTTTATTGCTCTGAAAGATTTAGTCCAATTTAGTCCTGATCTGATAAATTTAGTCTTTCTCTTGAATATTCTCGTAAAATACGACTCAATAAACTGCTCATATTCAACGAGAATTCAATATGCAGTACCCGGCTATGAAGTAAAAGCTTGGAAACGGCTGTTAGGATCTAGGCATCATAGGTCACTAAAACGTTTGTACTATAGAGCAACTGCATTATTTAACCTAAATCAATTAGACACTGATGTGAACTTTTGCAAATTAGTGGAATATAAAGACTTCATGAACGCGTGCTTTCTACGCCATATCGCAATGCGATATTAAGTGGGTGCAGAGGCGATTAAGCGGATTTTTTATCAAATCAAGTTGAATGTCAGTAGCAGCTCACAATGCCTATTATCCAAAGAAAGGTCCAAACAAGGACTCCCCTTTGTTACTAAGTTGTCCATGGACGCGTTGACACATTGGACAAAATAATAAAAAGATGTCCCTGAAATACTGAGAACCAAAATCGCAGTAATAAAATGAAAGGCTGAAATAGTGCTCGCCGAGCATTGTCAGAAGTGAAAGTCACATTGATGAAGAAAGAAGTTCATGCGAAAGAGAGCGATAACCAGAACCAGGCTTAGGAATGTACAATTAGCTACAGAAACAAATGTCACTTGTGCAACTTCCGAACAACAAAACTAAATTACGGTTGTTAGAAATTCAAAACATTTAGCCTAATTGCCTAAACAACAATTACAAAAACTGTAGTCTTTCCAATGGTACTCCAATAGTTCCTAGCAGATGCAGTAAATACTGGTTTATACTGGTCAACGATCGACAACAAAGAAGATCTACGCTATAATCATGCACTGTAAACATTAGTTTGTTTTCACACGTATACTATAGCAGTAAAAGGAGCTAATGACTGACCTCAAGGTAGGTCTAAAATATCCTAAAGGTACAGTTACAGCTATATGTGTACGTGCCTTGATACACAATAACAATAATCAGGGTTTCGAAAGCAACGCAGGCGAAGTTGATCACTGCGCGTAGGTTCAAGAAATATAAGCTTGCATGGTATGCCAGGCAAATTTTGTTGGCATAGGGCAGACAAGACAAAACAGTTACAGAAGCAAGAATCTATAAAACTATCAAAGGTAATAAACGATAAGATCGTCCAACACCTGAACGAGGTATCGTGTAGTCGCATGTGTCAGCAGTCGGTCTGCGTATTTTGTTATTTAATTAGTGAAAGTGCATGCGTGAGTGGGGAGAATGTTGCGATTTGTTTTCTACTACGGGTGGGGCTTTCAAAATTATATACCAGGTTCTTCTGCCCCACTGTGTTTGAGGCACTGAGAACTTTTGAAATACTTTTTTCCTTCTGTCCGCACAATGTTATGGAATGACTTATAAAGTAGTGGTAGAACTGCAAGAAGAGTACAACCGCGTAAAGATCTAAGCAGCGCTTAAGTGCTTTTTAGTATGTTGATGATTTACTGTACATACTACCATCACACTGTGCATTGACGTAACCTACATATAACTGTGTGTTATCTATTTTCTTCTCTGAGCGTGTGACGTAGAAACAGAGAAGTGGAATAGGCGTTGTCTCTCCTCGAAGGCAAGATATACCGTACTCAGTTGCTGTTTTTGTCACCACCCGTTTACTCCTACAGGATCTATGGAGCCAACGCAATGGAATGTTTTATCAATAAAACGCCTATACACTACCGTAAAATACATCTGCTCGACGTGTTGACTTTTCTGACATCAACTGAGCACCAGCCACGTACAGCTAACAGTGAGAATAAGTTAAACTACACCAATTACGCAACAAGACTTCCATCTTTTATATTCCTTTATTTTGCTTAACAAACATTTATTCAGCGGTCGCGGATATATTCAGCATAGCAGAGAACCCATTGTTCGTCGTCGTCGCAGTCATGCTCCAGAACTTCACGTCGAATATGTGTACCTAAGGAGAATTCCGAATCGAATAAACGACGTTGTTCTTTTTACTAAGAACATTCATCACTTTCTTCCTTAATGTTCTGTTCATGGCAAGGGTGAGCATGGCAAACGTTCCGCACTCAGCGATAAGCACTGTGTTCAGTACGACCTCTGTCATCTTCCGATGGCTGAGTTCGCCGGGGACCCAGAAGCACAGAGCCACGTAAGAAGCGTCGTAGGTGAACGATATGGCAGCGATGATTAGTATTTTGACTTCGGCTTTGAACGGGTTTGAATGAACGTGTGTTGTTGACATTTTCATCTATGTAGATTCTTATAGGCTAGGAGATGTAGTAGTGTTCTCACCTTGACAAGGTATCCGAAAACCACTACGTAGATCAGGAATACGAAACTAAATACCGATATTTCGAAAATAGGTTCAATAGCTATCATGATTCTTGATCCTTCGCCCTTTGCGTACGTCCACAGCAGCTTGTCTCTACCGTAAGTAGCTCCGCAGCCGGGTAGGCAAAGTGCGACAAATGCCACGACAAAAAGTACCCATGACAATCGGAGCAGAACTATGTTGACGAGCGTATGATTAATAAACTTTGGACAAAGAAAGGTCAGCAGGCGTTCTATGGCCAGAGCCAAAGACAGTGCCGTGTAGAGAAGCCATCCTGATTGAACAACAGCTCCGAGGACCTAAACAGAGGGTGTCACACAGGAATTGAGTTGAATGGATTGCAATGAAGACTACGTAGTTCCGACCATGGGAAATGACGATTTCCACTAAATACAGTCCTGATTCCCTTATATCAATTAAATCGAGCACTCAAGCAGCTGTTTTCTTCCACGATTCCAGTAATCTCACAGTTTGTTTACCACCCTCTACCAGTCGTTCCTACCTTGTCAAGATACACATTAAAGATGCTTCGTGCTATGGTCATGACTCCACCAAAGCCCATCACAAACAGTTGCATCATACACGCAACGCAGATGTTCTTGATTATCCGATAGGCACTCGTTTCCAGTTCCTTATCGAAAAACAAGGTCTAAGGTGTTCACCACTGATGAGCTACTTGCAGCAGAAACGCTTACCATAAGAAGGAGTCCATTGAGGCAGAATAGCACAAATGACAGGAGCAAATAACTTGCACCGACAATAGCGTAGGAAAACATTCTCCGACAAAGCCTGTGCCTGAGGCGGCACTCTAGACTTAGCTAATAGAATGAGCGATGTCCTTACGGAGCTTAACTTAAAAACAGCTGGCGACGTCGTAATTTACAGTAAGTGGAACCGTTTCTGTTCAAGAGCTAGAGTACAAGTTGTCAGTATGACAAGTTCCTTATTAGTGTGATCCTGACGGCCAGTGTGCACTCTAGTTCATTAGCCATTAGAACGGTAATGGTTATCTAGGTGCCAGGCGATGATAGCACCTTCGATGACGTCCTTTACAATGACTTATAGCCAGCTAGTAGCCTACAAATAATTTTATTAAGATTCCGTACAACCCAGTGTTAACAGTTATAGTGATTAATCACTCGCTATTTCTGTATTCATGACGTCATGTCATAGAAATGCCGTTGTAACTTGTCTTCTGCTCTCCAAATGAACAAACCGTTACTGTTCTTTTGGGTTGTCGCATAAGTACTGACGCATCTTTTGCATGTCACCTGTTGTTGCACTGATAGTGACAAATCGGTTGGTGCACTACTACGACCAGTTTATTTTCTTCCTTGCTGATATGGGCACGCCTCTCTATTATGTATTTATTGCTACTTTTGGGACTGTTTTGTTGACCGTACCCAAAAATATGACCCTGAGATTTTCGAAATGGCACGATAAACGGACTTCTATAAAATTCAAACATTTTTCAAAAAAAAAAAAAATTCAAATCGACGACAGATCGCTTAAAGATGAAAAAATGTACCAAAGAAAAATATTATGCTCTACGTACAGTAGAATAGCTAAGCATTTGTATTCTGAGAAGAGCACAACATTGAGCTCAAAATCACAGCTACTGTGCACACACAACATGTGGATAAAGCGGTGGCGGTAATACAAACTGCTCCTCGGTATTGTGCCCATACTTCGACCGTCGATTCCAACATTGTTTTTTCAATGAAACCATGTGATCGGTTTGTCGGTCAAGTTTCCTTTCTCTTACTGACGAGAAAAACTCAACAAAAGTTGTGAAGCACTGTTCCGCACAACAACTTACAACGGCAACAAAGGGCACTCCGAAAACAAGGCTGCAATTAAAATAAACGGCTATAGCACCATAAGCGAGCATAAACGGCATACACAGTACATACCTTTAGCTGCATCTAGCATGTAGCAATGACCAGTCTTTTTTTTTGTAAACCATCTCTACTGGATCTACCATTTGATCTACCATTCATTTCTCGTGCAGACTTATATTTCGAAATTGCATGGTACAAGCCAAAGTAGATATGCTCAGGGTATCGCTTCACTCTTATCTCCACTACCCATCGGAAGGTGGATCAAGCACACAGCAACGCAAATCTCAGTCTTGCGTTGGACTATCACAAAACCGGATTCCCCCGACCATGACTCACAGTTGGCGCGTCGTCCGCGAAAACACAAACGAACCTTGAGGGCATCTGGCCCTCCCAGTCTCCTAATACTCCTCAGTATTGGACTATCGCGCGCCATCGAAGAGGGCCGCTGCCCAATTGATTTGTCGTCGCCGCGAAGGGCGCCATGACGTCACCGGCTCAAGCCAGCGGGCGCGCCCTCCTGACAGACGCGGCGCGGCGACCAAGCGGCGATGTCGTCGGGCGCTGACTCATCGACCCGATGACCGGCTGTTTTTTGTTTTCCCGCAAATTTGAGCACCTTCCAAGGTGCCTGGAACTTGATGATGTAATCTCTTTCATTTCCGGTGAGTACTAGTCACTGCCTGGACCACCCACGATGACTCAGTGCGTGTTTTGACTTCCGAGTCCCTGGTTTTCCATAATATTCTCATAGGTTGAGTGACCGTGGTGTATTGTGGTTCATTGTCCATTAACTGCACAGAAGTTCCGCGGGGAAAAGCTTGGTCTCTGGTCTCTGAAATGCACCCCGCGTGCATTGTGACAAATCAGCTGACAATTGTAGAGAAGGGGAGGTCCGATCTCTGGTTGCTCCCATATGCAAAATATCGATTCACGTGCGTAATAGAAAAAAAACCACGCTGTTTCTGGAATCGATATGTACACACATAGTAGCCCCATTGACACGACGATAAACTGCTGAATAAAGCTAATGAGTGAGTGGTTCTGAAAGGAAATCTGCAAATAAGAATTGGTGCGCACGAGATTTCTATTAAGGAAAACGAAACAATAGATGTGTACTATAAATCTTAGCAGCAGAGGCACATATGTGTAAGTGGGAACCCCAAGCAATGCCCTTATATGCAAGTTTTCTAAACATTCTTTCTGTTTATTTCGTCAGCAATCTTGGACAACGTAAAAAATCATTATTGGTTTGATTTACGTTCTTTTCTAAACGTTATCTTCTAAGCGATCTACAATTTTTGCTAAACTATGTTTGATCACCTCACTTGACCAACTCACTGCATCAATTCAAAGCAAGATGTTTTCGTCAACGCCATAAGGAAAATTCCCGCGTTCCTTCATGAACGCGTTTTTTCTCATGGGCATTTCCAGAAACCGAGTTTTCGTTCAAGTAGAGGTTGACAGAATCAACCAGCACGGTTCAACTCATATTGTATATTTTACGGTTGACATAAATTATAGGTAGACCTACGGTCTTTACTTATGTAATATTCAATAGGGTAGCTTGATAGTGGATCCCAAATTTACGTTCTTCAGTCAAGTTCATAGTAGCAGCTAGTCTATCTCCGATCATTCTGTCAGCCACAAAAAAACAAGCTGGCAGACCTGGTTTTTAACAATTCCGCAACACCTTCCTTCAGAGAAGACAGTAACCGCTCTCAGCTGTTGAGTGCGAATCCATCACGCGTGATGAGTCACCTTTGTGTACTTTAACGAGTCGCGCCCTCCAGCGCCATTGCGACGTCTTTGCAAACATCTGGCCGTGGAGTAAAAAATATCTGCGTGATGTCATATCTGTTGATTCTTCCATGTGCCACGCGACGGCCCGACGGATCTGCTGGTCGCATTGTGCACGTGATACATATTTCTGTCCAATATTTTTTGCGACGACTACCGTACTTCATCGTGTTTGTGTTTATCAGTCAAAGGTGTGGTCATGACTTTGGAATCTTTGCTTACTTTAACTTTACACTAATGAACATCGGGTCGACTACGGTTATTTTGAGAGAGAGAAGGCCGAACAGCAACTCCCCGAAGTATACGGTATTAACGAGTTGTGAAATAAAACGTTTATTTACCAAATTATAACTATATTTTTAAGAAATCACAAAAGATCGGATAGTTCGGCTAGTAATCTCTTTTGCGTGACCGTTTCCCGAAGATTCCCTTGGAGCATCCCTACCTAAAAAATTGTTTTAATCTCAAAAATTTTCTATGGCGGATTCCAAAACCGATTCACCTTCTTCTGCTCTGCAGTGTGCCAACATTTGCATGGTCCCTTTTTGTCATAGAACGGAACATCTGCGGTGGATGGAATTTGTATGCCGATCGCCATTGCGTGTCGGCGCAGTTCTTTCTGCGTGGCGGTAGATCTGTGCGCGCAAGTCACATGTTGCAGATGTTTCTTTATGCTTCCGACATTCGTTGTCCGCAGATTTTACGTGTGATATGTTGTCTCGGCGTAGGTATTGTATGTACCTACTGACTGTAACGTGTATGTAGCTGCGTTCTTTGTCCCATATTTAAAGAAAGGCTTGCAATTGTAGTCACTTTCTCTGCCCGTTCTTTGCTTATTTAACGCACTGCATTGTTCACACCGTAGTAAGTCACTTTTTAGACTTTTCTTAGAGCTAGATTTACATTTTCAAGATTAAGATTTTAAAATTTAAAAAACTACGATACATCGTGTAAAAGGGCCCTTGTGTTTTTGCGAACGACATGTCCAATAACACTGCATTGAGGATACGGTAAGTGGGCGGATAGAATGGTTGGGTATTAAGAAGTTTGTTTTCGACGTTCCTTGGTTTAACGAACTCGCTCCCTTAGATTGGTCCAGACACGGGTTATCACAAGCTTTTGCCAAATTATTTTCTTATTTTGGTTAATATACTGTATTCGTATATTGTCTATGCTTTTTATAATTTTTGTGTCAGCCGTGAGCAGCCATATTGTTCTTTCGAAGATTTTGGTTGTCTATTGTAATGAAGTACTCTCCATGGGACATAGAAAGAAAACCATTGGATCATAAAATCGGTTTAGCTTCTTATTCGTGCATTTTGTGCGTATGCCTTCCCATGTAGTACCCTGAATTAATAGCAATCATTTCGGTTCGCAATCCATTTATATGCCTTGTAGCGAGAAAAATAAACAAACAACGAGGAAATCTGCTTTGCTGGAGCATGCGTTCCTTGGAAAATGAACTTCGAATTGCCTTAGAACTTGAATTCTCCTCCTGAATTACTGTTTCCGCTACTTTCCAAGCAGTTTATCCAGTCGGTTGTGCATCTGCGTACGATGCATGTAGTCGCCACCACGAACCGTACAGTTCCGACCATGTCGTTTCAATTTTTCGCGCTGCGCTCATCCCATCCATCCGGCGGTGCTCGTTTCTCTTTTCGCCCTTTACGACCATTTGCGGGTTTATTTGCCGCTCGCGAGCTGCGCGTCTTCTCGCGACCGATTACATATTCATTTGTGTTTTACGGCACCGGCGAAAAGCACACAGTGTCTAGGCGGTACAGTACCGTGGTCGCCAACGTCTTCAAACATTCTTGATGGCTTTGGTGCGCGCGAGACCCCATCTCCTCTTTTGCCCTCAAACAGCCTCGGACCGCACCCTCCAGTCCTGTTTGTTAATTCCCCCATCTCGGCCGGGAAGCGGCGCACTGTTCGCTGCATCGATCGTCGTCAAACAGAATTCGCACTTCGCGACTTTTGACGAATGCAAATGTTGAGGGGATCGTTGGGCGAGACGGCGACGCGAAAAAACGTCTCCCCGAGATCTCGTTTTCCTACGGTCACAAGAACACCTGTGCGCCGCGCGTGAACCGTTTTTTACAACGCGTCTGCAGTTTCTTCTTTTTGTGTGTGAAGTGGCGGCGGAGGCGAATGGAGTTGACTCCATCAGACGGATGGTTTGTTCCAATGGTACTACTTGACTTTGTCGCGTGCGCAATATAGTGAACACGCCGGTTACGATTTCTAAAACATGGCAAGTTCATTAGGAAAAAGGTATCACCATTTTACAGTGCAACTTAAAGGGATTAATTCTACGGGGCTATTCATGTCTCTCTACGGGGGTTATTGATGTATATTTTTAGCTGTTGACGATGTCCATGTAAGCATTAGGTACATTTGCTCTATAGAACTGACATATGTAGTTCTCCGAGTATTAAAAGTTATTTCATTTTCATATCTGCGCACTCTTCTCTTCTTTTCGATTTTTAACAATGTGAACCACGCTTCTTCATAAAGGTTAGCGCCTATGGTCAAATGCACCTGTAGGCTGCAAAAGAAACATCTAAGGGAAAGTGCATTTTAGTTTTTGACAGACACCCTTTCGCTACGTCTACTGCTCCTAGACAGAGATTGTGCTTTAAGTGCTCAAACCACGATGACCGGAAATGGGAACGGTCCCCCATTTAGAACGGCAAAGTGCATCGGTTACATTTGGGAACGCAGACGCTGTCAGGTTATGACCTGGGAAATTTATTTTTTTGCGTCCCTTCTTCATAGCTGAACGTTGGTTCTTTTATCTTAAAAGGACCATTCGTTTTTATATGTGGAAAACAACGTGGCGTCGCCATGTGTACTCTTCAGATGTTCTTTTTGCCATTAAGCAACTTTTGATCTCTAATGCCCACAGTTCATTTTTGGAGATAGCTTTCATTTGTTACCTCAATGAATACCGTATCAAGCCGACAACAATGTCATTAACAATAACACATAAAACTTCTACTTCTGTGATTGTGATAAAAATCCATCATCTGAGACATTTTCTATCTACATACCTTACGCCGCTAAGTAGTCGTCACGGCGGGCTTTGTTCCACGTCAGCATTCCAAGGGAAAAATAGTTGAAGTATAGTAGGTAATACCCTTGTTTTGAAGTTGTCGATTTAATGGTCTTGGACCGGCTTTATGGTTTGCGTGCTCCTCGTTTCTCGTTTGAGTGTGACACTTCTCCAGAGAATCTCCAGCACCAATCAGGTCAATTCTGCCCTGTCTTTTTTTAAACAACCGTCAAAACAGGGAATAAACTGATTTTACGAGCTCTGGTCCAAAGATCTTTTCCGCAAGGCGCTTCCGTTTCACGGGTCTCAAAAATCTCAAAACAAATCTTACCACGCTCTGTCTTCTCCCATGCAGATCAGATCGATTATGCGATCTGTATCGAACAAAAGCAAAGTGCGCTAATGGATCAACCACGGCGGTATTTACAGCGCACACCTTCTTGCCCATCGGAACGGCAACGGCAGTCCGTTGCGTCGTAAATCAATCCCTGGTCGGTCGATCTGATATGTTGCAACGGCGATACGCTCCGACGAACTCCAACGGGATTGTAAAAAAAGATGAGAGGCCCATTTCCGTGTTGCAGGTTTGCGAAGATTGCGCCGACTTTCATGTCCTGAAGTGCGTTATCTAGAGATTAAGATCCCTGGCATGTGAGTCACGCACTGTTTTGACTTCTTTGCACCTTGTTTTTTTGCGAAAGAAATGTTCCAGAAATACCCTTCTCCAAGCACCATAACGCGGCGCAAATAGCACTCTTCGCTTACCGCTGGCTCTCAGAGTTGGCTATGCTTTGAGAAAAACAGTTTCCATTGTTAAAAAAGCACTTGAATAGAGAACGGAATACAGAGAACTGCTGGATTGGTGTTATAAGAATAGGGTTATAAGGATAGAGCAATAAAAAGGTCAAAAACTTGGTGTAATCTTCTTTTGGATTGTGGACTCTAACCAGGTGTATAGTCAATTTAATAGTTGTGTATAAATCAGTTAAAATGGTGAAAATGATCGGCCGTTTTCAACGCATCAATCCAGTAAATTCATTCTTAGTTTCGCATTCTCAATTGAGGCAGAGCAATCCGTCTACGAATCGGTACTTTGAGATGTAAAACAAGGCTTTCACCAGTGTTCCTTACTTTCTTGTGGAAATGAGGCACCTGCGTAACACGGCTGACAGATCAGCTAATCTCAAGGGCCTTTATGTGCATAGGTCAGACAAAATCTGAGATAATGGGAAGGAAAATTGATTAGTATTATTATTCAAAGCCGATGTAATGCTGCGATTAGCGGTAATAGGGGTAATAATCGGTTTCGATTCTCAGAACTTCCCAAATCTACTTAGCGTAATAAAATTATCAGCTACTTATGTCCGCAGAGTCACATGATCATCCAGAAAGAGACAACAACTGTCAAATAGGTGACAATAATTAAAGGACATTTCATAAAGTGGCATTAAAGAGTTTGACACCTGCCGATTGAGACAATTATCTCAAGGCTTTAAAGTAGAAGAGCAAGCACTTTAGGATGCAGCGCACTGGTTTGTTGTCGCTTGACCAAATTGGCAGCTTTTAAATAGCCTCTTCTACCGTAATGCGCTGCTATCAGCTTCCTTAGCTGTTCTTATTTTGAGTCGAGGAAGCTTCATGACATTTCCGGTCTAACCAAATCCACTCTTTCCAGATCTTATTTTATGCTCGCAATTCCGTTCTTCCCATGGAAAAAGAAGCATGTTATGTTAGCGGATACACATATGCAACCGCGTTGGTCGAGCTGTCCATTCACGAACCGGACGATCTTATGGTGGGTAATATTCTGTTTATCTCTCTGGTTACATAAGATATTATATCGGTCATTTTTTAGTTTAGAAGTTCACAATGTTTAAGGCTACACTTTTCCTTTCATATTAAGATTTCATTGGATACTTAGAGGTTTACACAATACGCTATGTTCTTAAATAGATAAGTGAACTCTTAAGCAAAAAATGTCAGTTTAGCACTTTTCCGTTTTTAATAAACATTCTGTAGTATATTAAAAACGAACAGCGGCATGTTCTTCGCAATGACAGGGCGATACAAAACCCATGGAGAGGTGAGTCAGAGTTGTTTTTCGATTTGGCCGCGACTGTCGACTTACAAATTAGTCATCGTTTTTCGACAAAGCAGCTGCAGCTGAGAATTGTCTTTATTAGCACACTAACTACTTTTACATAATTAAGTTAAATCCGAAAAACACCTTTAGTCCGAGTACGGTAAAGTGGTGCCAAAAAAACAAAATCGGCAAAGGCGGTTAGATCGATCAGCAAAACGCGATGAGCAAACTGCGCAGTTGTGATAAGCACGTATTATACTGGGGAAACACGGAAAGCGAGGTGATAAGAGCGGAAGAGGCGAACGCGGACGGTTTTTCGGCATTTCGACGGTGCGACTGTCGCCGGCGATCGCAACGAAGGCGAATGATTCGGCTCGGCTGTTGCTCGCGCGGTGGCACCCACCGTGGAACCGCCTAGTTGATGATTCAAATATGATGATTTGGCCGTGTGTGAGGGTGACGCGTTCGAGGTCATGACGTGGCGTGCTGATGAGATCTGAACTTTGTGCTGTTGCGGGCGGACACACGAAAGTACGCGCTAAAATCGTGCTTTTGCCCTTTGGAACACATCAGGGATACTCTGAACATGGTGTGAAAGGGGAAAAGTTTTAGGTACTATGTACTAACGTTGCCAACTCTCTAAACCTCAACGAATTTCCTTCGTTTTTGAGTACGGCTGATTTCTTTAAAGACGTTACAGTAGATAGTGTATCCAAGAACTGTTTCGCACGCTCTAACAGGACACTCTATCATGATGCTTCTAATCCATAAAGATTAAATCAATGCGTGAAACTTATCATGAAAGGGAAGATACCCTGAATATACTTCTCTTAATATAATGATACTTCTTCTCAACTCTGCAGAATTTATCATTTTATTTCCCACATCTGTTTTTCCAATATTTCCTGAACCATCCGTTATCTAATACGTCATGTGATCATCCGTTCCCTATTCATGGCTCAAGCAGTTTACGGCCCGTAAACCAACCGTATCAGCAAGATAAACATTATTGTCCAACGTGATAACCGTCGATCGTTTCGCGCGCAAATAATGCACATCCCCGCTTCGCCTGTTCTTGCTTGTGCCCATAGTATGCCACCCGGCGATCACGAGACCTGTCCCGTGCACATGCTTTTAATCGGTTTAGCGCGTGCTCCATTTCTAAAAATATTTACGCAGCCATGACTTATTTCAAATGTTTTGTCCGTGGCGTCTTTCCCGTGACTTCCTTATTTCTCCACTCACCTATGCGCTAGCGAGAAAAACAATCCGGAGACCAGGAAACGCCTCGCAAAGGAACCCTACAGTGCCACCAAACAGCTGACTCACACCGGGCGTAATTGCATGCTAAGCCGTCTGAATATCGGCTTCCCTTTGTTCAAAGGAATGAGCTTCCAGTGAGCAATTTTCCGTCATTTTCAGCGGATTACGTAAATGAAGAGTATTGTTGAAAACAAGAACGGTGACAGGGCGGTGACAGGGCATGGAGCGCACATAAATACGCTTCTTGGGCAGTTGTTGGGTAAACAAGGTGCGCAAAGATCAAAGGTTGACGAGAGGTGATGTAGACAACCGAGAAGAGCTGATACTATATGTAAAGTTTGTGACTAAAGGAACCATAGCCTTTTCTTGGCGTTTTACCTTCTCTAAAACAGAGATGAAGCTTAATCCAATACTTATAAAGCTGAATTTAGCTAAATCTAGGATATAAAAAATGCCTCGTTTTCATCTCATCTCTAAGAAGTCCATTAAATATTAATTCTGCTTTTACACAATATTAGGAATAGCACCGAATCCGTTCCCTTCTTATAATGTATACAAAACTTCAGAGATGTTTCTGTCTGGCTTAAGAAAAGGGACAAGTGTTCCATAAGAAGAAACCAATGTACGTCACGCGATTAAGTATGTGACAGAACGCCGCCGGTGCGTCAGTGGGAACGTCACCGGCGCCTCACATAAGCGTGTCTACGATAGAGTTCACAGTGCTCCATTTGGAACGCTGTCCATAAAGAGCGATCTCTGTTAGTGGAAAGGTGGATTAAGGTTAATGAGGGGCATACAAAAACGGTCCCCGAAAGGCATGTTCTCTTGCTGAGGTGGTAGTGGATGCATTGAAAATGTCAAGAAAGATTTTAGGAAGACGCGAAAGAACATTTGTCAAGGAATAGCACGGATATGGACCCTTGTTCTGGAAGCGTACTGTAATACCTTCAGGATTTATACAAATCACGTTTCTGTCATTATTCCGTTCTTCTTGTGTGGTTGTTCTATGATCAGCCAAAGTTTTGATCTTTTGTTTACTACTTACGACTCTCTGACCCATGAGTCACCAAGGCAGCGTGCTCGATCTCTGGGAGACCAACCAATTTGACGTCACACTTCCGCCCACTGATTGATCTGTTCCGAAAACAACTCATCGCCGATGACGATTCGCCGAGTACAAATGAAGATGACGTCGCCGTAGACCGTCTCCCTTCTCGACTCCCTCTTGGCTGTTTTGTCTACATGTTCCAGTGTTTTACACAAGCACTGTCGATGGCGACGTCGTCGCCGTCCCCGATGGCAGGCAATCACCGTCGCGTCGGCTTACCGCACTCGGCGATTCCTGTTTTCAGGCCTTCCCCTCGCGGGATTGTCGTCGCGAAATTGATTTGTTTGACAATCGGAAAAGTGACGTCGCCCGACAAGAGCCCTCGGTCTTTTCTTCTGTACCGGCGGTGCGCGACACCCAGCTGAGCGGCCGGTGATCGCGCTGATCATGGGCGCCGCACGAGAGTGCTCGCGAGTGATAGTTGTTTGCCGCCGGCCGCCAGCTCCACTCCCCGAGCGTCTCTTCGATCGATCGATGTGTGGAAACCGCCGGGATTTCCACTGTTCTCTTGCTGTTCACCGCCACCTTGACTCCGCGTACGTGTCATATGCTCGAGACGCGTGCGCCGTACGCCGATCGGCTGATCACCCGCTTCGTAAGGGATTTCGACCTGTGACGCGCGAGGCGATACGTGGGGTGGCAGCGGCTGCAGAGGATTCGCGAATGCACGCGAAGGCCCTTGCGCGTTGTTTAACAGTTCGTTGCACGCGGGATTATGGTGATGCTCGGCTAATCTTTGTGCCCTTCTACTGTATTTACGACCCTTCCCTCCAACCCCTCTTTTGATCGTTTCCTCGTTTTCTGCTGCCTGGGAGCTGTAAATCTTGATCAGTTCTGCAGCTGCCTTCAGATGTTGCCAAGATGAGAGTTTAAAGTGGTGGTCGCTCTTCTCTTCGCCTCTGTCCGCAACATTATCTTAAACCTTCCCCATCTTGTACCCGTTCTTGTGTGACCAAAATATGTTTTTATAACTGTAGTTGCAAACATTTTATAAAGATTAAGACCTCTAGTAAATTTTTCCCTCGTAGCAAGTTGGAATTGAAGCCTCACGTTTGCTTTTAAAGCTTGTTTTCTCACGGAATTTCCGGCACATATGTTTGCCAGAATTTCTCTTAATCGATAGATCAATGCAGAGTGTTATGTTTACCCTGGGCCATTTGTTTATCTTCAATGATTTCGATTTGAAATATTTTTCGCCACTACATTTTGGTGTTTTTTATATTGATTTGCATTCCACCCAACCTATAGTCCTATAGTTTTTTGTCTTTGTGTTTCCCTTTCCACAAGTTGACTATTTCGAGAGAACCCTGCATCTGAATTGATCACCAACATTAAGTGGGCTTCGATACCACAGATTCCTTTGGTCTCAGGTACTACTTGTGAGGACCTAGCTCACAGAAGATATTGCAACAAATACTTTTGCTTCAACGTTTTCGATATGAGGCGCCGCGTTCTTCGCCATGTGATTGGGAACGATCGATGTATATGACGTTGTTTATAATTAAATCAAAACATACTTCCCTTCCTTGGCTCCCAAACCTGTATCAGAGTGGTTCGTGTGGCAACATAACTGCTTATGTATAAAGCACCCAAATATTTCCACGCCGATCTTTTGTCTCAAATATTATAGGCTCCACCGTGCTATCGTTATTTCGCAACACGTCTTCTACATCCTTTAGGCGTTTTTGTCACTCCCAATCGAAGTGTATCCTCTACTTGCGTAAAAAAATCGCCGACTGACCTAAAATCCGATCACGTCTCAGAGATCATCTGCCTGGTGCGCCAGCGGTGGAAACTGGTTTATTTATGGATATTGACAGGACAATGTATGGATTACTTTTGTGGAATTCAGATTTAGTGCACTACGGTGCATTCCATTGGCGCTAAGGAAAGCTAAAAAATTTAATATACTTAGCCTTAAATTTCCTTTGTTTGCCTTCTCTTTCTTTTTCCCCTATAGAGCTGTCCACGGAAAGTCAGAATAACATTTTGAGTGCGCATCCCACCTGCACTACCGTAAAAACAACAGTTACCAACAGCTGCGACCCTTATCGTATCACAACTACCGGTGTCATTCCATCATCTATCGTTGTCCGTCTGTTCCGCCGTCGAGCACGATTTTCGAACCCGTCTATTTCTATGAAAAAGAGAACAAGGAACTAAATGTAGAATTGATTCTATCATACCGATTTTTAATTAATTTTCCCGTGCATTTGGTGATCACGATTGCTCTGCTGCGAATTAGGGCAGCTACCGAAGATATGCTGTCTTAAAGCGCTATGAACTGTCATACCAATTGAGTTTGGAACTGCAGTAAGATTATGTGCGATAAAAACATAAGAAAAACTATAGCGATCTAATGGGACCTTTGACATTATGCTCTGCTGTTCCTTTCAACGGTATAAATCATCCATACTCACTTCCAAACCAACGTTTCCTTTTTAAATAATTCATAAAAACGTAAATTTGCACTTTTTTCGAAAACACGTTAATCGCACTATTCTTAGAATTCTTATTCGATAAAAACAAATTTGTTTTTTTTTTCTTTGCAATTAATCCATATCATGCAGATATAGTTATCTTTTGAACACGCCATCGTTTTGCTTTTGCACGCTAACAATAAGTTTAAAACCGGGTAGCGTCCAAATGCAAGGTCGTTCACAAAATTCAACCGCATTACTGCGTCGCAAACAATGTAATCATGAGCTTGGCGGTAAAGAAAAGAAACGAAGGTAAATTTGACTGTCACTTATAACGTGAAGATCACGGAAATTTCTCAAAATCAGAGATCTGAGATGTGCATGTCAAAATGCTGCTTTTGCTTTTGCATCTATGTACCATACAATAATATGTGATCATATGTAGTGTACTTTTCGCGTTTTATGGGCAAATAATCAAATTGTACAAACAATTCAATGCAACTAATCCAGAATCATGTTATACATTTTTTTATCGTTTATACAGATTTCTTGCGTGTTTGGTAATGATTAAGTCCACTAAAAGTATAAAAGTTCGAGCATGATTGCATTTATATTTGATGCGGAACAACCGTGAGCAGGCGGCTTTTGGACTTTTGTTAATTGTCAGCTGTGAACATTAATTTCCTTGTTTTCTCAGGCTGTAGGATCCTCATCAAAAACGTTTTTTCTACCGACTGTCGTTAAGACAATAACCCCAAAAGTAGAGGTCTTTTGAGCGAAATGAGTACAAATTCTCCAGAATTTGCAATTTTAGTACAGAAACAAATAATTAATTACATTAAAGTAATTACATTATTTAAGATTAAACATATTAATTTCCTGTAAGCATTCCCTCATACTCCTGTCGCATCGAGCTAGATTACCTTTGCCGCCTCCAGACCTTCTAAATTGTATTAACCACGGACTTGTTTTGCTACAAATACGGTCTTCGATTGGTCCCACACATTCTACACACTGCTTGTTGCAGTGGAAAATATTTTTCACATAGCCTTTCTAGCAGTGTAGAAAAAAGAAGGTGAATACGAGGTTGCCAGATAGTTAATGATCAGTATTTATGTGCACGTCGATTCTACTCAATTCCGGGAAAATGAAAGTTTATTCCCGAGGACGGCATCATACACCAGTGACCTTGACCTTTATACTTGTAGTGTGAGCTGTAAGCAACTTCAGCAGAGCCAAAGTATGGCGGGGAAGTTCACATGTATTGAGTACATTTTCAACGTTTCTTTCAACATTTGGATCAATCTTTGTATGGTTCAGTTATATTTTAGGTTTACTTACATTCCACTTACATTAATAGCCTAATTTTCCTAAGGATTGCGAAATGCATAGTTTCAGCCGACGTAATCGACATATCTTTCAAAATAAAATAAAATCTGAGTAACGCAGAAGTTATCCCCAGGAGGATATTTCCATTATTCAAAATCTGATGTCGGATACAGAGGAGATTAATTATTTATTTGGAAAGTACAGAAAAAAACATCGGAAACTTAAAGAACATGTGCACTGTTCGCGTACTTGTTTATGTATGACAAAACATCTGTATAATTCAGAACGGTTAACGGGTTCGCGGACGTTAATGGCATAAAAATAGATAACTAAAAATGGAATTTGTCAGGTGAGTTCTTCTACATGCATGATCTGTGCCGGATATGAGAGTACCAGAAACGGAAACAATGCTTAAATACCGGTACTCAAACGCCCCATCACTCTCGGAGGTGATTAAAAACGAGTAAATACAAGTTATGAATAAATAAGTGAGCTGCTTTCGAGCTCTTCTTGAGGGACGTGAGAATATCCATTCCCGATACTCACGCAACACTTATTCCATGAACAAGAAGGCAGTCGATAATTCCCCTCATAACATGCACTTACATCAGTAATCATGACAGTCAGTAAGTAGAACATCTCTCGACTCTGAACCATAGCCTTCCTATGAAAATGACATCCGGTCAATTTGAGTACGTACTTGAAACTCTCTTGACCTGTCAGTGACCACAGACCAGAATGAAGCTACTACAGTACCCCGTGCACATTCACGTTTCCCTTGCATAATCCCAGTTACGTCTTCTCTAGTTTGCTCGGTGTAATTTCCGCGTCCTCCATGCAATTCCGCTCTATTCTCGTGGCATCGGCAAACCGGCGTCGTGTCCGATTCACCCGTGGTGTCGCTAAGTGTCGAATTTCCGTTTCCTGTCGCGTGATAATCTCTGCCCTGCGCGATCATCACTCAATTACGTTTACTCCCGACTCAGTAAGTGCCATTTGCAGACGTAGAAGGAGCAACGGTCAACTCTTGACACTCCTAAAGAGAACCAAGTAGAAGGTGCACCTGAGGAATTCCCGGTAAGTTCGTTTGTTTTCCACCGGCTACAAAAGCTGATTACGCTCACCTCACCGTGGATGAGGTTCTGCGCCGCCCCTTCGGGACCCTCAAGACGCGTGAGGCGCCAAGGTGCTTCGGAGCGGCTGCTCGCGCGCGGCCGAGAGGCGCGCACGCGCCAAAGCGTTAATCACCTAAGCTCTCCGCCGCTTCCCTCCTCCCCTTCTCAGCACTCGTCTCATTTGAATGCCGCGCGAATGTTTTTCTCAATTTTCATTTTGTTCCTCTCTGTGTCTATTCCTCCTTTTTGACGCCGCCGCCGTCGCCACGTCAACTGGCGAAACGGTCGGCTTAGGCGCAGCTTAACCTCATAATCAGTGCTGCTTATTGTTGTCGTCGGCACCTCTTCGCTGCTGCTTGGTTGCCGCCGTCAAAATTTCCTCCACCGCCGCCTTGGACACTTATCACTCAGCAACGATGTTGCATTCGTACGCATCGTTGTTGAGTCGACTTTTACCGACGTCGCTCGGGAAAGAGGTTGGTGCAAACGCTGTTGTTGTTGTGGTAGTGATTTGTGGTGCTGCTACCGTAAACCCAACTGTTTTTACTGAAAATGCGATAAAAGGACAAATGTGAATTTGCGCATATAGGGCAAGGCTAATTATGGCCGGACCTGAAGCCCGCGAAAGGTCGATGAGAAGGTGGACTAAATGATTGTGATTGAGACGTATAAGTAAGGGTCATTTCGCTAGATACGGTTCTGGAGAGTTCCCTGAGGCCGCTCGACGGGAGAAAAGCAGAAGTGCAAAACTTGTTGATAGGCACGTGGTATGTGAACTCAGAATACCCTTCTACATGCCCCCTTCTACATGCAAAGCGATAAAAACTGTTATGCGTAATTTTTCTAACTTTTAAATTGCTTGGTATTCCTTGCAAAATCACTTTTTACATTACCATTTTGATGAACAGATTTTCTTGGTGCAGAGACCATGCTTCGCATACATTCGTGCAGAAGGCGAAACTCGCCGAAATTTGAACGTCTTTAATACTACTGGTCATAAATGTACAATGATAGCCATCCGCTTTTACCGTTAACCAGGCGTTAACAATGTAGGCCCCCAAGCACAGGTATCCTAGGGATATGCTCAGATTTTCAGAGAAGAGTAGAAGGAATGTATATGCAATCGTTACTACATTTATGTGAGTTCATTTCTGTTGAACTTGGTTTTCCTTTAAAATGCGGCAACGTTACAATCTACACCGTATCTTTCTGCAGATTGTTTTTTAAGAACTAATGGTCAACAATTGGATTTTCTCTCGTTCTGCTTTTCAAAAAAAGATTCCCACCCAAATGATGGAATTTCCGTAGAATAAGTGATGTTTTTCGTTTTATGCAAGCCATTTGTAGAAGACTTGTTTTTCTGTTTGCAGAATAACCATCGATACATTCTAACAATTCCAAATGCTGAAATCTGCCACCTCATTCCATGTTACCATAGGAAAAGTCATCTCATATAATCAAGCTCTATTCAAATTCGGTTTGTCCAGCTCAGCAGGGCCTACCTCACCGCTCTTTCACAATTCTTTTCTCACCAAAGGCGGCAGTGCTGACGTCCACTACAGCATAATTAACGATGCACTTTCCTACACTCCTTGAGTAGGCTAATTAGCGGTGTCTCTGGCCTTCCACTGATCAGCGATCAGCAGTTTTCTCGGAAAAGATTAATTTTTTGAGCGCAGTTTATCAGGCACAGTGCTCTAGAGCCTCTCAAAGGTGAATCGGGAACGCGTCAGCACCTGGTTCAAGATGACAGCAAAGTGCTCTTTGGCCCAGAGCCTTCTTGGGCGGAACTTCCGCTTCACCTGGCCTATATCGGCACTACCGTACGACTACGGCTGTTTACGGCGCGGCCCAATCGCTGCGCATTAGGCTTCGCCATTAGTCAGCACCTCTTTGACTCAACGATCACCACAGCTTTCCTCGCGGCTCCAACGGCAACGTCAAGGCTGTCGTGGAGCTCGCTCCGGTTTCCCACGTGCCTCATCCCATTATGACGCACAGCTGTGCAAGCGTAACGCGCGATTTCCGCTTAGGACCGCGGAAATCCTGGATTAGCGACGAGCAAAGTTGCTTAGGAAGCAAAAACAAGGGATGGAAACAGCAAAAAAATGGAATCCTTTCTAGGAAGACAGTTGTCATTTGCGACGACGGATCTTGAGACTGCGTCGAAGCCCGGAAGAACAATCTTTGGACACCGGGTGGGAAAAAGAAAACATAAAAAACAGATAGTGGTTGAAATTAGGGGATTCCAGTAATCGAAAAGTAGGAACATCATCTGATTCAGGCATACCGATTGTTGGAAAAGCAATGCTCCAGTGATAAATAAGTCACAATACCATTGTAATTTAAAATAGTAGGTCAGCTTGAGTTGGTTCCGTATATCCAGCTTTGTATTTTTAAAACCATCATTGCACCTTTAAGATGGGATGGTTGAAATGAAGCCCATAGGTTTTCCATGGGTTAAATGTAAGATTACGTTTACCATTGCATCCCGTATTTGATACCGTAGTACCGATTACTGTAGAATTTATGTCTAAGAATCAATGATCATGTCACAAATGTAATGCTTGCGTAAACTATCTCAACGTCCACAACATTGTAGTCCCGAAAATATCGTAGATCCTTCACGTTAAAATTTGAAGGAAACACAAAGGTTTTCCAGAATAGTTCAGTAAATTCGATCAGGGTTGCGCGTTGACTTGTTACAGAGAAAACAACTCGTTACAAAGAAAACCAAATTTTTACATTTTATTCCTTGTTCTTGTACTCTTAATGTAAATTAAAGTGGATACAATGTGATTATGTATATCATCCAAGTCAAACCCATCACAGTATGTACAAACATACCATCTTTCTCCATGATGTGTTACTGAATGACTAATTCCAAATGTCCAAATGTCTGTTTCTCCTATCATGATCTTACTTGATAAAAATGTTCATACTAAAGATAGAGATCAAGTACAAGCTATATTTTCCTTAAAGTCGTCATAGATTCCGGCATCTCCTTTTGGACATCTTCTACACCGAAAACGTAGACCAGCAATGTTAAAGATTACTACGTTTTCTCGTAATTCCGCACTTAACTCCTAGACGGAAATGTTTGTGATCCAAAATATTATGTAACAGACCAGCCGCACTCATTTCATACAAAAACACGCGTCATCGACCTTATAAAAATAAACAGTTCGCTTTTTGAAAATGCCACAAGCATCAAAATATGAACGTTGCAGAAGATCACCGGTCCTTCCATAGAAGCCGCTGATAGTCAAAAATGCCATATTATGTTTTACAAAATGTCTTCACTGGCAATCTTACGAAATCGGTCGTTGGTAACTCTACTTTTCGCTGTTTAATGTCTGATGCTTTCAAGCACAAACGGCTGATCGCAAGATGTGCTTTAAGGAGATTGTTACCGCAAAGTGGACTCGATGGTACAATTCCATCAAAAGTACAGATTCCGGGAACGATTACCTCAGCGGTGAGAAACGTTTTTCTCTAGGGCGGCAAAGCGTAGCACGGCTCCGCGACAATAACAAGGTGCAGAAAGTCTGGATTAACGCCCGTGACGTGGGGAAACCTCAAAAACATAAGAATACCAGGAATGCCAATGTGGATGTCATATGAAAAATGAGGAAAGGTGGAAATAGTGCACATCGTCTCACGACTGCCTTACCTTATGGGGGTAGGAAGGGGCCGGATATCGTAGGGGTGTATGTATTTACAACTTCGTAAGTACATATGAAGTGTAGCAAACAGATAAACTTTGACCACCTCCACATTTCAATATCCACTTGGACTATTGACACGCACTAATGCAATCCAAAATAGATCAATGTTTCGCCGTGGAAGTGCAACGAGGAGAGCGGTTTAGGGATATTAATATTGGTTTGTTCGTCTTTAGAAATTTTAGATTCTAGTGAAAACACCAGAGATGCTTATCGTTGTTTTTCGTTCATATGCTCTCATAGGATTACATGTTGGTTTCATTGAAAGTGTTATTGATCATAGTGGCGCGAATCGAGTCGAGAAACACAAAGCAAGCGTGGGAGAGCATAGTGCTTATCAGATCTAACTGACGTGTCGAACCCAGAGATTGCAAGGTGGCTACTGGTCAGTCTTGCACCATCCTATTCCTATAATTAATAGAATATTTCGTGTATTAAAAATGATAAGCTATTCTAAGAGAATTACAAACCAGTTTATAATAACGTGTGGATCGAAAATGGTTCCCGAGTTTGACGTAAATAACAAAATTCAAAACTACGACAATATGTATGTAAATTTTTAACACTACAGTAATCTTCAAGTCAAATGTAAATGCTTGATTAACCCTTAAACGAGAACGCCGGCAAATGAGCCCAACAAAGAGAGGTTTCACACCTTTTTTTGGCACCACTTATGCTAAAGTTCGCATCCGTGTACAATAGAAGTGCTATCTAGCTTTGCACCGCCGTGCTTCTGGTAGCTAAGCAACATTTCTATACAGCTTCTTACCAAAATATAAGGAATGACACCGATCAATTCGTTCACTTAAATTAAGCTTGAACTTTTCTTTCCTCTACAATAGTTGGCTATAAATCTTTCCCCTATCCTCTATAATAAAAGAATCCCAAAAGCGCACAAAAGCCAAAAACCAATCTTGTTTTCTGCTTTTCGCATTTCCCAATTTGTAAATTCCTGACAGTTGTTCCGTTCCATGCGTTCTTATCAGTTCTTTCCGTTCTCCAGCCAAACATTGTGCAATTGGTGCCCGCCCTCCTTAACAGAAATAAAAGCCCGGGCTTCGCCCATTTCGGTCCCGAATTGGTTCACAGCCCTAGCACAAACGCAGTGATACTGTAAATGGTCGCCGCTCCTCAGTGTTTATCGCCCTGGGCAAACAGGGTCGTCGGCGCCTCCTCACCTCCTCAGATGCCCATATTTGCTTACGGCGAAGGCGAGCACCGCGGCTTCTCGCCCCCGCCTTCCGGTCGTTGTCTTTACGGCGATCGAGGGCGATTCCCCTCTTCCACAGCCAGCAGCTGTACCCTACGACCGGCGAACCGTCGCGGTGACGCCGACATCGGTTATCAGCGAACGACTTCTCATCAACGCCTGCAAATGGTTTGTGCGTTCTTTTAAGCTAGCACTTCGTCGGCGAAACGTGCTTTCGAAAGCGCCTCCAGCCGTCGGGAACGGTGGGAACCCGTATTGGGCCTTTTTTAGGTTTGATTTGTGAAGTGGTGCGCATCGTATTAAAACTTTTTCGTCTTGTAACTCGACGTCGTTGCGTGATTCTGGAAGAACAAATGTGTATGATGTGTGTGGAAGAGAATCTTAGGGTAAACATGAACGTCTTTTGTAAAGGGTACTCCGAGCAGATAAGGCCATCAAATTCTGACGGATGCCCTAGCAAAGCCAGGCCAAAAGCTCATAATATGATATGGTGACAGTGATGGCCCTCATTCGGCACCGATCTAAACCGCGTGATATGGATGAGGGAGCCTGAGCGCTACAACTGTATGGCCATTTGAAAACGGGCTTCGCTTTGTTTGCAAAACTAACGTGAACGCATAGAATGGACACTTCTTGGAAAGGTGTTAGTTCCACTTTGTTTTTTTGTACGTGATGAAGGTATACTGTAACAAACTGTTGTCCTGAAGTCAGGTAAATATTCTTAGAACATCATAAACGACACATTTATGAAGTGTAAGTACATACTTCACAAAAAGAAGGCTATCTTAAACACGGTTTCGTTATTCAAGATTTGCTTCACTAATGATCATGTGCTCTTTTATGCCTTATGGTTCATGGATAGGTCACTCTGACCGGATGTATCGTTCTCTGCACCTAGCATTTAAATACCATGTCCATCTTTGATCTTTCTCTAGCAAAAGCATGATTGCCGTGCACAGACCTCGGCAATATGTAGAACACTGGTCTCTATTCGCCATCGCGTGGGTCCTCGAAATAGCCCCTTTAAAATCTGCATCCTTTCATTCCATATGCACCCATTTTTGTTGTCCTATTGACTCACGGACACGTCCCCCGTGACTCACAGTTTGTCTCCGTCTCTCTCTCTGAAGACGCTCTCGGACCTGGATGTCCGTGTTTCAAGACCTTACACGGTTGCCCTATTAGGTTTTGATCGTGGTTCTAAATATCGACGTTCCACCTATATTGAGAACAATCGTTCTAATGTGCTCCTCGGACACGTGACTTCCCTGTATGCCCAGCGAGGTTGTCTGAAGTCGCCCCGAATTTTTTTCGCAGTAAAGTGATGCGATTACTTTAGAGGCGCCCCATTTTCCACTGTTACAATCAGTATTGGTTGGCGCCTGGCCACTGTCAAGAGGGAGCGACCTTGAGGGCATGCTCTAAGTAACTGTCACCGACAGAGGTTTCTGGTAGGGTCACTCCGCAAAGTTCAATGTTTCAAGTAGGTTCCTATCTGTTTTATTGTCTATCAAACTTCTCAAGATGCATTTTGATGACATTAGATTGGTATGTCTAAGATACAGTATCCAAATCGGGAATTGTTCGGGACACTTCCGCGGACACTACTGCTGGCTTAACTTCTGCAGATCCGCAAATCTTCACCTGCTCCCTCTGTAGTGGTCACTCTGACCTCGCGGTCAAAGCGATGCCGCCGGCGTCCAAGCCCGCATGACTCAGATCGGTTACAACAAGTGCGCGTGCTAAGACTTTGTGCAAACATGCGGAGGCGGCCTTATCAATCAGATGCCTTGTTTGGATGCCGTGGCTTAGCAGATTAGGATTGCGCGAATACGTTAGGCGCGCGTGCCGAAACTTGACCTTGGCTTAAACTTTTATCCGAAAAGTGCGTTCCGTGTCTCTTAATAAACAAATCGAAAATGACGAGTCCTCGAAGGCCGGAAATAATCGATAAGGGTGTTCTGTGATAAGAACGTCATCGGCATGTGGCGACTGCCTGCACAACAGGAAATGAGGACTAGAGAGTGATAATTTCTGCCATTTTGAGCTTATTGTGTACGATTGTTTTTTTTTTGCTTCAGCTTACAAATGACTTTGGAAGCCTTTGGAACTGCTAACAGGAGCGCAACTCTCCACGACAGCACCGTATTCTTTCGTCTGGACCACTAGATTCTCTGATCACGAAGTAATGACCTCCTCATTCTTCGACATTTTCAGCAACTTTATTTTATCAACAGACCGTCAAATTGAATCTCAACAATTTAAATATTTAAAATATCACATACGTTTAATGCGTAGTGGTATTTGATAATCAATGCTAATGGGGACCCTTTTGAAGACTAATATAGCCCAAATGCGTCAACTTCGAGAGCAAAATATCACATTCTGAGAAGACTCATTCTCCCAAAATGGAAAGCAACCATTTATCAAAAAAACTCGTGTTTTCCTCCTCTTCTTCATCTAATCCGCTCTTCCCGTCCTGCAGCTCTCACCTTCCCTCCACACACTTCTAGTCTAGCTGTTGATGAATAATTCTCCGCGCTGATTAAGCGATTAGCGCCGCGCAGGGAAAGCGATGTCTTCGCGCAGACGTTTTCCCCCTCCATTATGTGGTTTGTATTTTCGGAAAGAAAAGAATCGTGGTGTCCTCCGGAAATGATGTGCAATAAATTTTTAACCAAGAATGGATTCTGTCTTATTTCGAGGTTGCTGTTTTAATTGTTCCTTAGTTTAGATTATAGAGCGTAAAAACTGTTTGTACCAGTGTAAGTATGATGGGAAAAATCGCCTTCATGTCATGCCAAAAGACAATCTAATATGTACAGTTGTGGAGCACGAATTTTCTTCATTTTTTTTTCTTTTTTGCTTTCCGCTTAAAAAAACTACGCTGGCTACATCTCATGTAAAGAATCTGTTTTCCCCAAGGCCAATTAGAGCTGCGCAATTACGACAATTCCAGTGAATCTAAAACAGTCACATATGCACGTCTCCTCTCATAATTTCACGAGCCAAAGATTGCTCTGTCTCAGTCTTCTTATTAATTCTTGTTTGTTTCCCCTTCTCTCACATTGATTGGAATTTTTTATTTTATGTTGTGGTCAGCATTTCTCGCAAGGCGATGTGAAGACCCCAAGATGAGTAGTGCCTTCTTCGCTGAAGGAGACTTCTTCATGCAGGTTGCATTTTCTCCTTCACTTCCATTCGTATCAGCTTCAGCTGAGTCCTAGTCGTTTCGTGTCCAGTTTTTCCTAAAGAATGATACCTCACTCCTACTAAATATCACTTAATCTGTTTATTTTCCTCCCAAGAGCAATTTATTCGCTAACCGCCTAATCGCTGTTTTCGCTCCTTATTTCGATGTCAGTTGGTAATTTTTCTCCGTCAGTTCCTATCAGCGCGTCGCCACACGCAGACCCTCGAAAAGCGCCACGTTTGTTTTTGCACCAGCGTCGCCACCCCTCATTAGTATGCGGAAAAAACTGGGGCCTGGGAAAGTGTAGCGGTCTCGACGCCGGCCGGATTTCAGCAGTCTGCTTTGGGAACGGCGGCGGCTCGGCCCTTTGTGGCTCATCCGCATGCAGAAGGGGTGATCAGCGAAATCGCCTGATCCGTGAGTCACGTAACGGGAGCTGGAGCGGAGTCACGGCCATGAGTAGACGGAGTTAATAGATTCGAGAGAGCGGCCGTAAGGTCACGGGATGAGTAAGTGCACGAGTTGTTGGCCAAACAGGGAAGGAAACCATCGGTGTGGATCATGATGAGAGCTTAAAGAAAGCCCACGTTTGCAAGGATATTACAAACGGATAGGTAAAAACTATGAGCGTGAACATCTTTCTGGCCTGTTGCCAGTCGTAAAAGTAGTAATACCCCCAATGTAGCGCTTCCAAACAGCTTCGCTATTGCGTTCCAAAAGATCAGGTTTGCATTTAATTGACTCGTTACGTAGGGCACAAAATATGACGCCTAAATTAGCACGTCCCATGCACTCATCTAATCGCCGGAAGCATACCAAAAACGGCGCTGATCCGATCGGTCGCCTGAACTCACTGTATGATGCTTCCATATTTGTGTCTACAAATGTAACCAGAGCCAATGCAAGTGTTTTGCAGAAGTGCACACTCTCGTAATCCGTTAATCACCCAGTCTAATGTCGAAGACAGGTGAAAGTAAGGAAGGCACACACGGCGAAAATTAGGGGCATATTTTTGAGTGAAGTGCTGTGCAGCGACTACTAATGACAAGTAACAAACGCTTTTCAGCTTTTCAATTTGATTGATAGAGATAATGCGTGAAAACTAACGGCTTTGCAGTTTTTAATGAGCGAAGACCATTCGATAACCGTTATCGATCATTTTCATCTAATCGGTTTAAGCGATCTAGAGCCCTGCTATTCCAGCCAAACTTTTTTGTAATTTTGGTGCTGAAACAGGGCCCTCAGAAGGTTTGAATCCAGCTTGTTTCGTTAAAGTTAAGCTACGCTACAGATCTATATGCTCTTAAGAAGGTATTGAATCGTTGAAATAAAATAAAAAGAAATAGTGAAGTGAACAGTTCAGTTTTCTGAAAATAAAAAAGTTAATGGTGATTCACGTTATTTTCCTACATGATATTTTGAGAGAAACTTGACTATGGTTAGGGGAAGAGCTCCCTTTTCTATGCGTTTGCTGAAAACTCCAGATTTATTCATATACTTTATGTTCCTTATTAGACTCAATTGCGGCGAATTTTATTTTTATAGACAATACCAAATTTCAAATTTAAAGTGTTTTTAAAGCTTAGCTCAGCTCAACACCCGCATTTTTTATTGCTTCTTCCTGTCAAGACTGATTTTTAAGTAACCAGAAGCAGACCTTCAACTCCGCCCCATTTCCCCCTTGAGATACGGTAACAACTAAGAACTCTCCGAACAGTTAAGAGAAGGAGATCTTTATGAGCGACATACCCCAATCTTTTCAGCTCACTGTTAACTGATGATCAGTTGTCTTCCTAGCACTGATCTACGTTTTTACTTCACAAAGGTGCTTCCTTTTCCCACCCCTCAGTCGACTGTTCACCATATACGATTCGGCTCCATGCTCGTTTCACTTTCACACGTTGCAACACAAACATCGCCCTCTTAGTTACGATACATCGTCGACGACTCTGCCCTTAAGACGCGGGCGCGCGCATGCATGGATCCGCCAAGCAGGCAAACAAAGCTTTTTCCCCTTTTGGCGGTGGGTCAACGGGCAGCCGCCGCGGCCGGAGTTGGTAGAACTGTAGGCGGGCACGTCGCCCCCTGGGCCAGCAGCGTTGCATCTCGCGCGCGCACAAACGATCGCAGCCGTTTGACTCATTCGCGCTGCCTCGACGACGGCGGCGACGTTTGCGGCCCCTATTGTTCTCCCCCACCGCCGCCGCCGCTGAGCCAAGGATACGGTAGACGCGGTGGGAATGAATCAGATGCCTCCGCCAGAATCTCCGGCATCCATCGCCTCGACTCCGATCATATACCAGAGCGCAGCTTATAACACGAGCTCCGTACGCGTCACCGCTACATCGTCCTACGGCGCTTCGGAGCCATCGACTCCGACCCTCATACAATCCTATCCAAGCCCCTATGGACTTTGCCCGGACTTTAACATGTTCTGGAATCCCACATGGCCGTTTACGGCCACTGCTGATGTGGTCAGTTTCTTGGGGGTCTTCTTGAGCTTTTTCGTAGATTTTGGATTGATTTTGCATATTCTCAATGTCCATCCTACCGTTGCTACGGTTTTCGCTTCCGGCTTAGAAAGGACATAAGGACTTAAAGGAGACTACCTCCTCTTTTTCACTGAACGGACGTAGGAAGGGTAACTTTGTCTAAAATCCCAAGGGTTCTAAGATTATATGCAGTATTCGTTTCTCATCATTCCCCTTTTCAGCTCCATACGGACCCCAGCTCATCAGCGTCGTGTTCCACTGACGTGAACCCAGCGCTCTACCTGTCGAACTTCGCGAACCCGCTGACGCAAAGTCTGAATCCTATCACTCCGCCCGGAGGGCCGAATCCCTACGCAACGGCTCCGCAACACCACTTTGGTATGCCCGGACAGAACGTCGCCGCTGCAAACGGCAGTGTTCCCTATGGGAACGCGTCCATTGGAAGGAATGGATACACAAGTGGTGCTGGAACGCCACGGCCCGGTTCAGGAACCGGGAAGAGGACCGGTGGCCGACGCCCCAAGGAATACGAGGACTACGTAAGTTTTTTATTTTGGAAATATATTTGGAAATGTACCGTAATCCTGCGCAAAAAAACGATTAGTCGATCAGCTACAGTAACCCACTTGTGCTGAAGTAAAATCTATTATAAACCCAGTGACATCCACACGCGTCCCCTACGAATCTTTCTATTCTTAAAACAGTTACCTACCTGGGCTGGAAGATCCCTTTTGCTTTTCCATTTTCCTTCGCTTGCACTTCGACAACTCCGGCAACTTCTTCTCACAACACCATCTCCTCAGCGCGCAGCACGACTACAGGCGAATCAGAAGAATGGCGGAGCAGATGGCTAAGAGCGCCGTCCGTTTGCCGGAATGACACAAGGCACAACAATTATGACTCTTGATGGTGGGGTGGTGGTGGCGGTGATGATTCTACCGACAGGGTGACGACGTTGACGTGTCAGCAGAAAGCAATATTGAATAAGTGCGTATGAATCTTGGCCGCTCCGACGCACCGCTGGGACACGTCACAAGACGCCGTCTTCGGAGCCTTCTCCTTCTGGTGACTGTTCTCATCGGTTCGCTGAGCTGGCTTTGTGGAGGTGGTAGATGAGGTGGCCACCGATGTCATTATTTGCGAGTTTAAAGTGGTCGTTTGTGAATCACTGGGTGACTTTGATTTAGAGAACCCACATTTACCGAAATGTGAGCACATGTTTGGTTCGTAAAGCTTAAGATCGAAATAGAAAAGATGCCTTACACCCTTTTTGACCGGTCCTTCTTGACCAAAATCTTTCAAATCCTTGCACCAGTTTTTCACACCACTTTCTGTACATGTCCCTATTACTTCAACCGCATTTCAATTCTGAAAAACCCTTTAGTTTGAATTCTAAGCAGCGTCCAGCGTGAGAACATTGATTGCCAATGCACTATTAGAGATGTTTGTGTGACGTTCCCGTTTTCGCTTTTAGCCCCATGTCGACCTAAATAATAATTCTACCGGTGTTTGCAGATCGTAAACTTCGTTGTTTTTGCTCGTAAAAATGAAACATTTGCACAGATCGTTAAACTCCACGCCGTAAACGTTCGATCGCCTCTTGCTGTTACTTTAGAAGTTGTCCATCTTCTGTCCAGATCTATCTACCGGCCCAATAGATCGCGCAGCAGTTCTGTGGTACTTTTAGAAAGTACTTCCAAAGTACTTGCAGTAGCAGAATGAACGGTTTTCCGCACTGTCCACCACGGCAAACGATGCTCAGATGCTTCCGCATTCCAAAAAATTTGTTCCAAGCATGGAGCATGCTTGCTTCCATTCCTACCTCCCACCCAGGTGTTTTTGTCTCTACCTCTCTCAAAGTTCGCTTGCGCCGCCAGAATGTCGCAATGTTTTAATTATGCAAATACCACAACGCTGTGTCGCACAACCTTTCGAACAACTTTTTTGCGGGACGTTTTCCCTCGGCGGCTCCTTTCACCTTTTCCCTTTACATTTCTTAAAATGGGAACATCGCGTGTTCAATGGCCACGGGCTACAGTAACCGCTTGTTGTTACAGGAACCGGGTCTCAATGAAGACGACCGCGAGAAGAGAGACAAGCGCCGGCAGAGGAACAAGGAGGCTGCAGCAAGGTGTCGCCAGCGACGGCTCGACTTGATGACCACCCTACAAAATGTGAGTTTTTGATACTTGGTTTGCGGTATCTGTGTGCATGATCTTATGTGGGTGGTGGTAGGGCAGCTATGGACTCGGACCTGAATTGAGTCCGCAGTACATTGACCAAGATAAAGTTCGTACAGTTTGGGTACTGTAGAGTCGCCTTTGGGAATGTAAATGCTTGCATTTTTGATTTTGGCGCATGACTAATGTGGAGCCGTGAGGGCGCGACTGTGTGCGTGCGGTGCTGGCGCCAGCGCGTCAGAGGGAGCGTGGAGATTGAGGATTCCGTGAGGACGAGACGTCGAGGCGATTATGGAAATGTATGCGCAGACCGTTTGGCTCGACGGAAACTGCAAGTTTTAATAGCGCTGCGGAGGTCGGCGAAGCTGCACAGTGTAATGTCCGCGTGAGCAAGTGAAGTCGAGAGGCGCCGATCGGCCCTGCAAAAAGCATAGAAGCCGAGCCACGCCGATACAAGCCTCATGTCCGTATCTCTAACAGGAAAGAAACGGGGCTGCAGTTCCGTCGAAGTTTGAATAACAACACTACAGTTCAGAAATTTTGAGTTCAGGAACAGGGACTCTCAGTTGGACCCAATTGATGCTTACTATTCACAAATGAGTTTTCCCTTTCCAATATTCTATCTCCTTTATTTCAGGAAGTTGACCAACTCAAAGCAAAGAACGCTCAAAGCGAGATGACCATCCAGCAGTTGAAATCCCAACGCGACACTTTGATCCGTGAGCTGAGCAGTCATGGATGCAAAATACCCAACTCGGTGAATCCTGACCTCCCACCCACGTCGCTCTCCTACTCTGTGCCCTCCTCGGTGAACAATCAGCCTCAATCGTCCAATCAGTCAACTAGCCAACCGCTCGGCGTGAAAAGACCGCATGCCGATCAGAACATCTACACGGTTCCGTTGACGTCGATCAAGTCAGGTACCCTGCAACTACCTCACGACCTCTTCAAAAACTACCGCATTCCAGAAGTGGAAATCGACTATAACCCTAACTCCAACGGGACCGTTGGATCTAGTGAGTGCTCAACGGAAGTGGTGTCCCATAACGTGAACTGTTCAGTGCTCCCTACCCCTCCACTGAGCAAGATCCAGAAGATCCAAAACCAGAACCAGCCTCCGCAGACGCGGTCAAGTGGGAATCCCGAGCCAACGTTAACGCAGGTGAACGCTCCGAGCGGCAACGGCGACCTGCAGCGGCCAGATACCTTGCCCATCGGCGGATCGACAACGTGCGACAACGCGTTCGACGAGAGTAAGTGGTCAGGCATGCCGTCGATCACGACCCCCTCGGGTCTCATGACTGGTGAGTGTTGTCTTGTGGTTGAGATCTTTACTCTGTCGGTTATGATCAGTTTCCCGTGACTCATTTTCTATCTGTCTTGAGCACAAGCACGTTTGAGATTCGGTGTTGTGGATTTATTGAACGTTGGGGTGGGAAAGGGTTACTATTCAGCCGAATCAAGTGGTATCACTGATGGTCCGGACGGAGAGGATGCATGCAAAAAAAACTACCGGTCATGACTAGTTTTAAACCAGTGTACAAATTTTGTATGCCAGTGGAATACTGTTCAATCTTTGGTTATGTACAGCATTGAAACATTGATACTGACTTCCCTCATCCTTATAAGGGGAACAAACTATTTATGGACTCACTTTTACACAAGATCATAACAGCCGAGAGTTCTCCTTAAGATTCCGTACAGATTGCTTTGCCCCAAGTTTTCAAGAACTCCGATCAAAAACCCTAAATAACATGTCCCATTATCAATTCTCCAATTTTCAGACGGCACATACCCGTTCCTCTACGCGGAAACTGGCTTGACACCGGTGTCAGCGCAACCGGCGCTCCCCGTCTGCTCTCTGAGCACACCGACGCCGCTCGCCGACAACGAGCTCCGATCGCTGTAGGCCGTGCCATCGCCACTACCACGTCACACACCCGTCACCACACAGTGCCTACAGTATCCTACCATCGTCTTCTGTCTCTACGTCTAGTGTCGTACCGGTAATCCAGAGAGAACGCTCCGACTTCTAAGCTTTTGTTTGTTCTGCATTTCGTCTCGTTCCACTTTATGTACATTTCGCCTTTCCTATCTATTATTTGTTCATCGTATATGTGATATTACCGTATCCCCTATGGACTTTTCAGTGACCCACAACAAACACACACGTTTTGCTCTCAGAATCGACGCTTTATTTTTCTCTCACGTGCTTATCCCAATGTTGTGAATTGGCATACAATTTGTAAAGTAGTTTTACTTTGTTTCTATGCTATCGCCCTCGAAACGTTCCTTCCATATCAATCGTCGTTTACATTGTCACTTGATCGAATGGAAAATTGTGAAAATGAAATCTTGTTTATAGTGTTGTGGAAAAGTGAAAGTAAATATTGTATTGTTGAGTTGAAGTTGGCTACAATATTTAAGGTGCAAAGATGGGAGATGATCTTGCGACATCTTTAATATTGTACTTTCATTTGGTGCCCAAATGCTCCACTGCTATATTCAAGCAATGGTTGAGTAGGAACAGTTTGCTTGACTTGATGGAGGATACGGTACAAAAACGATTCTTTTTATGTTTACTAAAATGCTGTGTAATGAAACAATGCAGATACCAGTCATTGTGCAACATCAACGCTGTAATAAGTGAGCAAATTACTCGTTTTGCTACAGTATCTACATGACTCGGTCAATCTCCATCACTGATCTAAACAAAGAACAGGATTAGCTTCGTTTACTACAACCCAAAACGGCAAAAAACTACCCTCCTTTAATTTATTATTCGAAATAATGTTTGGTGATTCCAATATTTTTAAAAATAAGAAATCTAGGCCGATGGAACAGCCTATCATAAGCCTACTCTTCTTAGCAATACTGGTTTCTTTTTTAAAGTGGTATGAGTTACTCTCCTGCTTTGTTCTTTCACAACCTAAGGCAATCAACGAGAAAAAGCGACAAAAATGCAAACTGCAAACATTGTCGTTAAAGGTTATGAACTTCGCATTTATTAGCTGCTTGTTAATAACATAATGCTGCTTAACAATTTAGCGACCATATCCTCCTGGGTATCCAACAAATCCATTTCGGACAGGAGAACCTAAATAAACTGTGTTTGTATCGTATTCTGCTTACCGTCCTACCTAAAGCTCTCACAAGTGGCTCTCTTGGTCCATTGGAATTGTAGTTGGGCGGTGGATACGCAAAGCAAACCGCGAGAAAGCAGACGAAAAGAATAAGAAGACGACCTATCATGATCAACAAGAAGTGATCCGATTAGGTTTTGACCTCTTTTTATCTACTCTTATGACAGTTAAGAACCTGTTCTCATTTGACATGTGAACCGTTGTTTGGCGAAACTTTATTTTCAAACCATATAAACACAACTTAACCAGTCTTAAACGCTTGGATCTGGGCATTGACCTTCGCCAAATCGTCCTGAGTCATCGGCCTGTTCGGCATGCCGAGAGGAGAGTTCATGAAGACGTTGGGGGACTCAGGACGGGCCATGCAAATGGCAACGAAGAGCACAACCGCCAGAAAACACAGGCGAAGGAACATAGTACTGGATGAAGTAGGTTATTTTTTTGGGTATATTTATACTGTTTTTGTCCTGACATGGACTCGTTCTTGCTCGTTAAGGAAATGGTTGTAAAGTGTAAAGGTGTAATGATACGAAGTTTGAAGCAACCGGGAGCGTGAAAATAAAAACAGCGTAACGGGTTAAGGGTCCAGATCATCGATTTGCTTAGTGTACTCATGGAAAACTTCACTTTAAGTATTAAAACCATTCAAAGGATTGATAGCCTCCTATGGAGCATTGCTCTACCGTATTCTTCGTCTAATTCACCGTGAAATACAGGCGATTTTGCTATTGTGCTTCATTCTTGGCAATATTGAAAGCCGAAGACTATCCCCCGTAAAGTGAAAAGTCCGCAGGGTTCGACATTTTTATTTATTAGCATTTCCTCAGTCGACTTTTTTACACCACCGCCACTTCGGAGGAAACGCCGAGGGCACGAAAAAAGTGTAAAACGTGCCGATTGCGGGGTTGTTTGTGGGCGACCTTTGCTTCTTGTTCAGATGCGTTCAACGGCAGTTAAGATCATATTCGTGGAGCTCAGTGCTCTTCAAAAAAAACTCAGAAAAATACACTCAATATGAAAAAAGAGACGGAGAAGAGCTGAGATCTCCCGTAGATGTCATCATACGTTTATGTCATCATATGTTCATTTTATTTATTTTACCCTCAAAACACGCACAGGTATTAATCGTTTTCTTCGTTGATCTTTCTGAGCGCCTCCCTATCAATGACGCGGGTCGGAATTGGGACATTCTTCACACCTGGTCTGTATCCGGGTGCCTTTGTAACCCACAAATTGTCTACGAACGTGCCCTTCTCGGCAGCGATCTGCTGGAGGTGGATGTGGGTGGCGTTGTGAATCTTCATCATCATGTAGCCGTACTCTTCGGATCGAACAGCCGAGTAGGGAGTGCCGGTGGCGTCAAACAGCGCGTGATCTTCACGGTTGCCGGCGCATCCATTCACAATGTACGTCGGCGTCTGCGTGTTGTAGTAGACGTTCAGGGTCTGATAGAAGCTTCGGTTGTCGTAAACGGGGAACAGGCGCTCGTAGAAATGTTTGTGGCCCCAGAAACAGATATCGACGCCCTTCTCGTTGAAGAGCCTCTCGAGGCCGGGAACGTCTTCGGATCCGACGCGGATGTACTCATTATCTTCCCCGTGGCAGTCACTCTTTTTTCCGTTACGGTTGGAACAGTAGAATGGACGGTGCATGTAGGCGATGATCCAAGGTTTGGTGGTCAACTAAACGCGTTAAGATAATAGGAACATAATGCACGACTAACTTACGCTGAGATCTTTCTTCAGCCATTCGTACTGTTCTTTAATGTGCTCGATCCAGTCATAGCCATAGTATTCGGAGCTAAGGCCGACAAAGTGGACATCGCCCAGATCGAAACTGAAAACAAAAATGTCAGACAATGAGTGACATCTAAGTGAGCTTAAAATCCGGATGTCCCACTAGAATGCACTTGTTTTGTTCTTGCCTAGAATGTCTTTGTCTTAATCATTTTTCACCCGTTTTTAAAGCAAGTTCAAGGAGTACATCTTAACCTTCGTTCCGAAAGCATCACAGACCAAAGTATAATATTGATATATGAGTTTAACGGTAAAGTAATCCTTTTCGCAGTGGAAAAGCACGTTGCCAACCGTATCTTATCAGCAATCATGCTAGTTGCTTGAGAGGAATGCCTTGGAAGTACTATTTCTGTGATATACTTTCATGTCGGTTCTAGAGGCTAAAATGTACCCTAGTATACGTCGAAAAGCTAAATTTTCACAAACAGAAAATGCCTGCGGCTTTCGAAAATTTAGCGCATTTTAAATATTCACTACATATCCATACTGTTAACGAATTCAACTTCTGTATCAGGGATTAATGGTTTGAAAAAAATTTCTCGTTGGAGAACAGAGCTAACCTATAGAACTGATTGTCGTGAATCCCGACACCATTGTGTGGCATAGTTAGGCGTCTCTTGTAATGCTCGAAGTCATGTTTGTGCTCATGATTTCCAGCGACGGTCATGTACGGAACGAATGCGCTGATTGGGACAATCTTGTCGAAGAACTGATCTCCTATTTTTCCCTTTTCCGAATGCAAGTCATAGGCCAGATCTCCTAAAATTTGTATTACCGAACACACACACACCCAAAACAGATGAGATACCAATGTGGATAATCAGGTCGAACTCTCCATCTTGGGCGGCGTCAATAATTGCTTCGGTGGAGACACCGTTTTCCAAACCCAGATCTCCATAGATACAAACGGTAAAGTTGCTCATATCCTCGGCCAACGACTTGAAGTTGTACATGTTGGACATTTTGTACTCGTTTCCGGCACGGTAATCTTAACATAGTCATAGAACAAATAGGTGGCAAAAGGATCCTACAGTATCGGGTCTTCTCAATCAGTCCCGTCAATCTTGTCCGGTAGACCCACCGCTCGATCTCGTCATTTCCAATTACCTTGAAGCTGTGAATATCGTACGGTGTCACCTTATGGCTGAGCCTCTGCGGGTCAGTGCCGTAGAACACATAGCTTTCCTTGTCGACTAAAATTTGTGCTATTTCCTTAGACTACTCTAGTAATGCCTACTCTCTTCAAAGGTAACCCAGGTGACCACCATTTCATCGGGTTTTCCATGGTAGGATAGGTGCACTTGACTGGGATCAGGATGAGCCGCCCAGCCGAGAGCAGAGAGAGCGACGACCGATAACAGAAGAAGCATCCGGAAGACACTATGTACAAGTGGAATAGGGGCAGTTATATATCACCAGAATGAGGTGATAAGGAGCGGCGATGACGAGGCCAAACATATTGCAGTCGTTTTGAAAGGCGTCCTTGAAAAAATGCAGAAGGAGATGCCAAGGAAACATGGAGTTTGTAGGATACTTTAGGAGACCGTTCACGGTATTTATAGCTCACATAAACATGAAAAGAAACGGAGAAAACGTACACAAGCGTCCTCTTTCGAGATAAAACTGAGCTCCTTAGCACTTATTACTGCGCCGTTTCTTTCGTAGTTTGAGGCTGAGATGTTAGAAACAAAATAACGTAGACCTAAATGTTGTGTATTTTTGCCCTTTCTTTGCTACTTTTCGCCAACTGTCATAGCTTTTTATGCCCGACATACAGCTTACACACTATAATCCCATTTCCAATCTTCTCGTCCTGGAAAAGTAAACTAACAAACTGATTCATAATTTAACTGGTCACCTTTACGCTACGACAACACGATCTGCAAGGATATGGTACAAGTTAGGAACACAAAAGAAGGTAACAGTTACAACAGTTGCAAATTAATGCTCCGCAGAAACGGGGCATCCAACGCATACTGAAATCACAATGGCTGTCTTTAGAGCAGAGCATACTCATTGTGAATAGAACTGTTGGTGTGTTGTAATATGTTCTGGAAACAGTTCGTGGTTATATGAATCGGGTGACAAGGGGAAAAGTAGAATAAACTGCTTCGAAGAGGAAAAAAATGCATGACTTACTATCAAACAAATGACGCAAACACCGTGAACATAAACCTCAAGAGAGGGTCGAACCGGAAACATCAAAAAACAGAATTGAAATTTAGGAGTCATGAAATACAATATCAACACATTAAACATGGATTAAACACACATAGCCTAGTACGGTGTGACCGACTCGCAGTAGTCGTAGAAGTTGTCCCACGAGTCGCAGTCGTGCCCGAGGTGAGTTTGGAGGTCGCGGAACGTGGCGATGTAGCGGTCGCAAGTCATCGCAAGCGCACGCTTTCCACATTTGTCCAAGTAAATGTCGTGGATGCACTTGACGTAATCCCTAAAATCAGATAAAACAGTCTTTTCACCATAATACCGCTTGAGCTTACTTGCACTCGTAAGCACGTTCCGGATTATCGCGAGAAAGGAAACGGAAGCAATCCCCAAACTCCGCAGAGGTGTCGGTCTCTGCTTCCTCAACACAGCTTCTGCTAGAGGCAAAATCTAAATCTACAGTAAATCAAGTTAAAAATGGAGAGCTTACAGTGGTAGACTTGTCCGCACTTTGAGAACAATTCTTTGTCAAAGAACGACTTCAGTTCGTGGATGAAGTGGCAAGGCTTCTCTTCGGGGCGGAGTGTCTTGTACTCGTCGATCAGGTTCAGATAGTGGCGCTCCTTGTGGAAGTGGTAATGGTCAGTAAATTCGCAACGGGACTTGTATCTGTGCTCGAATCGGAGGAATGCCTGAAACGGTTGTTCTTTAGTAATAGTATATAAACATCAAACTACTGCGCCTAATATAGAGTAAGTAAAACTTATTATACTTTTCAGTAAATGTGTTACTTTACCAACCTCTACTGCTATACTACGGTATCTTCTTTTTTCAGTTTCTTTTTACTCATTATACAGTACTCCTGTTGTATTGCCCTGCTATTTTCCGCTACCGTGAACCCGAACCACTTACATCATAGTTGCACTTGTCGGGCACATATGGAGCCAATCGAGTGGATTCCGTAGCCTCACTTCCGACGACGACGGCAATGACCGTAAGCGAGAGAAGAGCGATGAGCTTCATGTTCAATTGTTCCAAAGAGTCGACCAAGTGCGTTTGCCGAAGTCCGAGGATCGTCTAAAATTATACCGTAGTATGTTTAAAAAGGCGGCGGTTTATCGCCAGGATGTAACGTAAGAGCAGCTGCGCCACAGTCCACAAAAACAGTGTAAACAATGCACTTTTCGCGTTGGACTTCGCTACGGCTGGGCGCCCGAGTAGGCACCGGTTTTGAAACATTAAATGGAGGGGCTGGAGAGGCGTGCGAACGAGGAACGGGAACGAAGGGGAGGGGCGAGCAGGTGCGAGATGGAGAGACCTGCGTTTGGGGATTGATTTCGAGAGGTGCAAGCTGCCGATAGGATTGGGAAGGGGAGGGAGAACAAAACCAAATTTCAGAGGAACGGAGCAAGGACTTCCAGAAGTTACCAAGGAATCATAAAACAGCGAACAAAGCCGTTTTAGTGGTATTCATAATTTTTACTGAGACCCTGGAAGCCAATTCGGCATGCAGCACTTTCTCTCATTAAGACACCGCAAATCCTTATCCTTGTTGTGTCAAATCCAAATTAACATTTCCCAGAGCACAAATTCCCAGGTGTTTACGCACGTTTCGTCCCATCACGGGATAACGCGGCACCTGGTACGAAGCTTGATGTTTGTTGGTCGAAACCCGTAAATACGCAATAGAACGTACGAATTAGGCTGGTTTGCTCAGCTCTGGATCAAACGGTTCAGACGTGCAATTCAGAAAATTGCATACTGACATCATGTGTCGAGGACTTAATTAGGAACGGCAATTACATTGGGGTACGGTAGATTGATGTTTCTAGAAGGCTTAGAAATGGCCTTTGGAAAGGTTAAAACACTGGAGTTCCTTTGCGTTAGTACAAACCGGTTGGGATTGATAAGTCGAAGGAACGCTTTCGACGGGGCAAGGACATTGAAAGAAACGGAAGCATGCAAGGACATAATTCTTCACGTAGTGATTTCAGGGTTCGCATCTGGCAAACCATTCAAATGGCTAGGGTGTAATTAACTAACCTACTCTATCAAATGACTAACCCACTCTCTCTAAATCCATCAAACGTTCAGTTGCCACCCATAGCGTTTACTTCTATTGGTGCAGAGCATCAAGCGTTACCAACAGCTGAATTCCGGAAAACCACCAAAAACCAATCTGTCAACATCTAATTGATTTCAAGGAAGCACGTTCTTCATACACAAATATTTAGTCATTCTTGTCCTTTTTACTTCGTATTTACACTGTTCACGTTCACTTCACACCAAACTACTATTTTTACACATTTTCTTGGAGAACCATTTGTTTTATTTTACGTCAAAAGCATACGATGGTGCAATTAGAGTTTAAGCATGAGTGAATTATTAAAAATTGACAGAAAACAGAGATCCTTATTCGTTCAATGCATGTTTGTGTTTTTGACCCCTGTTTTCTTATGCTGTCCACATATCTGCTGGGCAAAGTTTTTGCCCTATGAAGATATAACTTTGACCTCCGCTGTTCCTAGAAACGCAAGCCCCTGTCGCAAATGTCAGAAGTAGAAAGTCCGCACCGCTCCGCAAAATTGGTTAATTCTAGTACGAGCCACACGCAACTCGTATTACTCTTCGATCACGACGTTAATTGGGAAAGCAGGAATATAGATGTGCGGATTTCACCATTGTAAGGAAGCATATATAAACGACAAAATGGAAGCCCACCCAACATCACAATGTCCTCTGCGAAAGTAGATTATTGGAAGTTTTTTAAGTGAAACATTCGCTGAGTGAGGCTCAAAGTACAATTCCTCTAGAAAACGAGATTATCGGAGAGGAAGTAGATTAGGCATTATAGATTTTGGAACGTTGCCAGAGAAACCTGTAGCGGAATGGCAAGTCCGTAAAGCGCCTTGGATAAATGTCACGTCGACATGCAGGGGTCGCATATGTGGTAGGTTCTTTATTGCAAATTACGGATTTTTAATATATGACAAAGGTTTACGCTATAGGTTTCAGCCGCACGTTGGTGAAACTCGCCTTTTACAGCTCAAACAAGGCTTGAAGTGTTCGTTCGGGACGCCTTATTTCATAACCATTCATTGACTAACCGTTGTAAATGTAACTGCTATAATTTGCAAAGAGCATCTCCACATCGTCATTGCCGAGTCACTCCATTATAAGTTTCCCACTCAATGTTGTTAATCCAAGGAACCGGGGAGAACCAGATTGTAGAGCAGGTGGGAAGGAAGCCGCTGGCTGCAGAATCTCATCTTGCTTCTTTTTTTAGGTTGCAATATGCAGCATATTCTCGCTGAAACCATGTGATGTAGGGCTTCCGCAAACGTTTCCCATTCTGTCGTCGCCCTAAAGTTGATAAGTTTCTCAATCCAAACCTATTCTAAAAGTCCATTTTAGCTGTAATAACAAAGCCTTTTATCGAAATGTGGGCACTGCACAAACATTGACAGGATGGCTTCTCCAAAAAATGCTTTTACCACTCTTGTTCATGTTACCTGAAAACATTTCTTGAATAAATCATCTCTCTATTTTACAATTTGATGTCACATGAGAGGACAGTAGGAGAAACCAACTCTCCGAAATCTTGCATGTAATCAGAAATGACGAATATATTATGGGCGATGTTTTCTTTAAGAGACAGTCTCGTGACAGGCAAAGCCAGAACTGTGTTGGGCGATATTGCTGTGACGTCAACCGCTGTCACCAATCGGCAATTTAGGTAATAAACTGCAATTAAATAGTGGCGAAGTCTTGAGAGCGCATATCATGAATTCTACCCATCAATCACACTCGTCCAAGCCTCGATTCGCCCACGCTATGATCAAACACAGGAACAGCATTGCCATTGCCTTTGCCGTCGATATTCCCAGCTAAACTGTACCACTACTAAATTTCCAATCAATGTTCTTCGGAACTCAGTCAATCAAGACGTTTTGTGAAACACGATACCGAGCATTCCTTCGTTGGAAGGAGGCAGAAATACTCCACGGAGTCGTGCCGAGGAATCTTAAGCAAGCACAATAATGTTATAGACTCACAGCACTTCCACTCAACTGAAGGCAGGAAACCAACCTTACTGCGGAAATGGCTCGACGAAACAACAACATATTTACAAGGAATAACAAAGTATAAACATGTAGAATAGAAGGCAGAAAACACATGACGTTTAGTTCTTGTCCTCTTCGTGGACAAGTGTCTTTTTGTCTCCGACGACGACTTCTTTCTCCTCGCCTCCAGAGACCTGCTCCTGTTCTCCTTTAGCGGCTGCTTCATCACCCTCTTCGCCGACTTCTTTCTTTTCTTCGCCGCCGCTCTCTTCACCCTCGTGGCCTTTTTTCTTCTCCTCGTTGTCGGCTTTCTTCGAAGACTTCTTTCCGAAAAAAAAAGCGGCGACATCACCGACGGCATCAGCGACGGCATTAGCAGCGGCACCAGCGACATCAGCGACATCAGCGACGGCATCAGAGGCGGAACCAGCGGCCGCTCCAGCGGCCGTACCAGAGGCCAACGCAGTCGTCGTCGCAATGGCTCCAGTGGCTCCGACGCTTTGCATCACTGCGACGACAGCCGGCGTCACTCCTGAATACTTTTAGTTAAAACACAGAGGGAAAATAGTTCGACTCACCTCCGCCTAAGCTCATGAGAGATGCTGCAAGAGAACCGCCGACGATTCCACCAGCGCCAAATCCCATGGCGGTCACAGCGAGCGGAACGCCGACAGCGATAGTGCCTCCCGTAAGCAAACCGACGCCAGCTCCGATGGCTCCCTTCTTGAGGAACTTCTTGATCTTGCTGTTCTTCTTGGACATCTAAAGTGCAAAACATGTGAGCGGAATTGACAGAACAGAAAAGAAGCGAACAAAAGACGAAAAGAGCAGTATATAGCGCGAAGAGCAAATGCAAATACGTATAGCGTCCGCATCGAAATTAAAGCTCAATCCCATCGTCGAATGTCCTCAGCAGCTCCACAGTGACCACAGAACCACAGTATCTCCCAATTAAGGCAACACGAGAAAACCGAACAACTTTCAAACATTACGAAAGGAATTGAATAACGACAAGCGTAAAAGACAATTCGCAAAGCTGACAATGAGAGCTAGCACTGCTAGAAGTGAGGCGGCTAACGGCGCGACCCAAAAAGCTTCCCTGGTGAGATGACTACGGTAGATGACTACGGTAGATGCCTGCCTCAGGACTTGCCCCTGGTTTGAGATCGATCTGTTGATTCCGGAAACTTCATTTCGGAAAAAATCTGTACTCTCTTTTTTGGAAATGAAAACAACCGATACAATACCTCCGTGCAGGCACTCTTCTACTGATGAACATATGGTACCGTAACACATGGATTACGGTACCTTCTACATAGGATCCTTCTGAAATTTTTCGTTGAAGGTCGCTTTAACAGCACCTATTTTTATGCTTCCGGAAACCGTCTACGCTTTTTTTTATCTTCTTGGCACATACCGCGGAAAGACAGCATTGTTGTGTGCAAGTGAAGGCAACATTGTGAGGCACCGTACCATATTTCCAGGACATTTATTTCTTAAAAAAGGAATGCGTATAGCTAGACAGATCACCTTAGCACATGTTCTACAAGAACACACCTGCTTCTTCCGGAACATAAGGACACTCAATCTGTCCGTCGCAGAGACCAGCAGTCGCCAGGCTGATCTCCTTACAGGCAAGCCGCGCAAGACTTTTTTCATGTGAGGATCCACATTCCGCGATGTATTTCTTTGTAAGGCAATTCATATTTTCTTCAAACACGCTGAAAGTAGATGCTTACGCACTTTGAGTCGTAAAGGAATGATGTTTACCTGCAGTCCAGACCTCTCAGGATAAAATTCACAAGGTTTAACTTCTTGCAGGAAAAGCGTAGATGGTCGGCGCTTGAGACGTCCAAGAAAAGGGGTTGAAGGCATTTTACATGCTCGAGATATTCTAAACAGTTAGGGTACAGATAAGAACGGAAATGTCCAGATTTATATTTTCTTCCTCAACAGTTATTTGGATCTTGGCGATAACACCTTGGTCACATGATGGTCACAGTTTAGACAACTGGATGTTGGATTCCAACCATTACAGCGCCTACAGTATCAAAAACTCACCGTTATATCCCGAGTAACAGAACACCCTCATATTGTCGAACTCATTCAGATATCTTGGCCTGTCATCCACTCGCGCGTATTTGTCCAAAATGTTTGGAAGTTCCTTGCGAACATCTCTTGCAGTCGCCTGAATGATGTTGTCCAGTCCATTCTCCAAGTTATCCATCAAAGAACACATCTTCCTCAGTCCGCCGAAGCGGCGTTCTTTTGCGAGTGCTTTCCGTGTTCTTAGATAGTTTTCAAACTTCGGGAAGCGGTCCCTTGGGAAACCGAGGTTTGCGAAAAAGTCAAGATACAAATCCTGAGGCTAAATGAGTGTCAGATAGTCGAGTTTATTCAGGCAGGACTTACCTCTGGAACGGGTCCTTCAAGGTTCTGTGAACGAGCGTGGGTCAGTGAAGAGGACAGAACCGCTGACACTGCGAAAAGATGAAACAGCGACTTCATTGTGATACCCTGCAGTCAAATGTTGGAATAACCGATAATAACATTGAAGGGTACGACAACAGTCACGTGCACGGAAGTAGCGAGAAAGGGGATACCAATAATTATCTTTAAACGGAAAAATGTTGTCATTAACTTTGTTAAGTCCGCAATAGCCCTTAGAGTATAAGAAGAGTGGAAGCAAATATTTGTTATTGTACAAAACAAACCGCTCGTCCCGCTAATCTGCATACATACAATTTGAGAAAGAAATTGGCAAGCGAGAGTCAAGAGCGCTCATGCTTTCTCATTTGTATGCACACGCCGTCAGCCGCTGTTGTTGACCACCCTGGCAATCAGCGGGCTTACTACTAGAGACCACTTCAGAAGACATGGTTTTTGAGAGCGTGATGCCTTATTTACGAACCCTATCATGACGGCCACCGGCGACGATGACACTCTGAGAACAAAGAAGTGAATAAAGTTAAGCGCAAGGTAGGCGATGACTGACGAAAGGCGAAGAAAAGGAACAATAGATTCCTGCGTCACTGGTGCCTCACTAGGAACAGGCGAAGTTACTTCCCAGCTTGGAGGTGTTTTCATACCAGTCCTTCTTACATGCTAAGCAGAGTAACTTTTTTGTGTTTCTTTTTGTAGAAACATGCGAACCGACGATTCTTGCGTGTGAATAAGCTATGGCTATACAATACAATTGAAGATTGTAGATAAGGCCGATAATGGGAATCCTGAAATTGGCGACGAGACGTGTTAGTGGGAAAGAGTTACATAAGGATGTACATCAAAGCACGGACATTGGTTTCGTCACATATCCGATGCAATATGATATTGAAACTCAAACATATGTGATAGGAAGCGGTGAAAAGTCCTACATGTACGTTTACTCATTGAAAAAGGCCTAATAAACGCTTATGTCAATTACACTGCTCTCAAATCTTTTGATTTCGGGTTATGTCCCATTGTTTATTAACAAAAGAAGGAGCTAACAATGTTTTCAGATGCAAAACAGAATGGCGAGCCAGACGCAAAACACTTGAACCCTGGGAACTAGATTTATGATCCTCGTCACTTTGTATAGCACAGCACAAGTTATTATATTCTCCTATCACATTATATCACCAGGCTATCATATAAAGCCAGTCAACGGGGTCGGTCCTAAAAACAACTTGGATAAATAACAAGTTAATCCGCTATGAAATTGGAGCGAATCGCGTGATCACAAAATGGCTCCTGTGGACTAATGGACAAAATATTTTTGCAAAGCGGTCATGGAAACGGAGACCAGAGTTCTCACATTGGCATTCCTAGGAACGGTTTTTGTTGTTTACGTTATTTGACAGGTTTTTTTTTGAATAATTGACTACTATTTACTGAAGTACTTTGTTGGAAATCGACCTGTGCACTGGGAGACAATGGATCGCAAAAGGTGTAAAATTCGTCACCCATTGCTTTCTCGTTAAAGCACTATTCACCAAACTCGCTTTTGTTCTAAGTCGTTGTCCGAAGGAGTACAAGATTTCAATATAAATTACTAGTCCTCACATCTGTTCCTTTTCTTAAATTCCGCTTAGGCTAACATGTGCAAACGTGTCGAACATAACATAAATTCGAGTAAAACGACAATCGTACTGCTGATTGTGAGTATTCAACTATGGAGACTACGAGAGAATTACCTACCAGCACACTAGCAAGTTCTCACTCTCCTCCATTGCGATTGTCGCGCTGAAAATTAGGGAGTTCCAACCATAATTTCCACTAACAAAAATCAAAGCAATATGTAGTGAACGTATTACACTTGCATACAAATATCCCACCAAGGGACAGCTCACACTACAAGACTGAAAGTACTGGCGCCACTAGTTTCATCCACATAAAAACATTGGCCACAAAACAGGGAATCAAAAACCACAAATTCCAACCTTCCTGTTGGGATACATGAAACAGCAAACAGTAATTCAACTAATTATGGTCGCAAAAGTAATCGTCAGGAAATCTGGACGGCGTTCGGCCTCCTTCGAGATAAAACATTCCTCTTAAATGAGGGTGTCGCATTTCCCGCGCGACTTTGGAACCTCACATATTATCAGCAGAATTACGCCCTATTCCAGGGAGGGGACTGATTGGGCATGGAGTAGGCCAATTAGGGCAAATCATAAACCGACATTTGTTTTTCACGAAATTTGAGTCTTTGCATCTCGTCTCTGAAACGCTCTCGTTCTTGGAACATTTGAAGTCGCGACAAACAAGCTGGATAGATAGAGCTCATTGGTCAACAGTGAGGAGAAGTATATCAAAACTGTAAGTAAACCCAGATTTTGGACAAATATCGAAGTTTTTGCGCTCTTCTGAGAATATCCTAGACCTTGAATCAAAAGTATTTTTCTACGATGTATCTAAAAAATGCGGTGCGCTGCTAACGCATAACTGCCGCGCAAACATTTTGGAAATGTTGTGGTGCAAATTAAAATTACTTATGCAATGTTTATTGAAATGTACTTGGAGGCGGCGATGTAGGCACTAGTTTCATGGGAACAGAATGTTGACTTTAGATGTCATTGAGTCATTCAGTTGCTTTGTTTATTTGTAGCTCCGTCATATTTTCTTATTCATCGCCAACGGAACTACGTCCAAGCAAAAACAGTTAGTCAGCACTCAGGAGAATAACATATAATAGCCCGTATCAGGTGCACGTAACATACTGGTAAAGCAGAAGAGTTATTTACTAAATTTGATGGTAACAGAATGAAGTTATCATCACTATGCAGTACTTGTCAATTGTGCTAGTAAAATTATAATTTTTTCAAGCTAATTAAAGAACACGTTGTCAAGTAACTACGCATACCAATAATATTTAAGTACCCGTCACATTGTGTATTCAATGAACCGTAAGCTTATGAGAAACCAGAGATATTATCCCATCTGCAATACAATTTATAAACAACCGTATAGAACCAAACGTCATATTTACAAAATACAGCGCTCTGAGTAAACAAATACATCATATAAAATATTGGTAGCTCCTTCAGCTGTCAAGTCAATCATCATGGAGCAGCTTCTCCGCGTGGCACTCGCTCTAGCTACCGTATCCCGCGACCCTCCACTGCCGAATGTTGGCAGCTGCGACGTTTCAGTACATAGAGCGTCACTAGTGACCTAACGACTCTTTTTCAGCTTTTGAGAAACTGCTTTAACGCCCAGCTCAAGCACTTCAACCTAACCGATGACCCCCTTCCTTCTTATTTTAACTATATACAGGAGAAAAGCAGCTATATAATCAGTCATGGTTTAAACGGACAAAAGCAGGTCTGCCAGTGGCAGCACGACCTGGAGAAATGTCTCGGCGCCTCGCTTAACTCGTGCATCACATTCGCAGCCTGGAGCGAAGCCTATAACGTATCTCACATCGAAAGTCTCTTATATGTGAACGACTTTCACGCCATGCAGTACGAATGTGGAGATGGATATGACGGTACATAATCACCTTCAAACAAATATTCATTCTTCCCAAGCATTATGTTTAATAATGTTCAAAATGTTTAGATCTAATCAAAAACTTCTACTGCTTGGTGTTTGTTCAAGAAAACCACCAGGATCAATTACAGGAGTGTGTTCAAAAAACGTCAACTTGCATAAAGCAAGGATTCAACTGCAGGTAAGTGGAACCTTGGAAGCAATAAAAGATGTACGTTCAAGCTGTGTCTACGACAGCATCAACTGTACCAGCTCGGTATACAATCAGGAGTGCGGCGAAAGCACCTCGAAATTTATATGTAACCTTGGCGAGGCGATTCTGCGTCCTGACCTTCCGCAGTGTGCTGCATCGTGGCCACAATGTTGAACTGGGTGACCTGGAAACTTAATCTTGTTTCAATGTATGCTTTCCAATGTAATGACGCAATAAATTTGTTTACTGGAAACATGGATTCCTCCTGCATACTGTTAACTACAACTTAGCCCTATATAAATCTATCATTTTTTATATAAACCTTTTGCAGAAACAACAAAGGCCACGGTTTAGCATTTTAGCTTCAGTATTCTTCAATTTAAAAATAAGCGTGCAGACAAAAGAATAATGTTGTGAAACATGAAAGTTACATGTTCTGCTATCAATATTACAACAATCCTTCGATGTCCATATAAACGAATTTAAATGCGAATTTCACTTCTTTAGTATCATTGAACAATTTGATGCGAATTTCACTTCTAAAATCAGTAAATGCGAATTTCACTTCTTTAGTATCATTGAACAATTTGATAAAGGTATATCCCCAACATACTGGAAGCGGAAGCATGTTTTAGAGTTAAAGCCGGCCTTTCCAGATGGGAATGATTGCTGCGTAAGTTGAATAAAAAAAAGCCCATCAGTAATGATCAAGCTTGTTCTGCGATTATCGTGATACAAACACTCTGTCAGCCTATACGTAATATGTGTACGATGTGGATAATCAGTTTAGCCTTTTTAACAATAATACTTGAATTAGGGTCTTTCGAATGCTAAAAATATGTCACGAAAACACAAATAATTGCAAACAGGCAAGAAAAACAGTCGTGTGTCACCTATTTACCGCACAAATACTTTATCTTTGTTTGCTTGATCGTCTGGCCCCAGAAGCTCAGTCGCTAATGCACCCCTTCCTTCGCATATCGCTTGCTTTGGCCTCTGTTTCACTCAAAGAACCTCCACAAACGAATTCGTCTCAATGTGACGTATCCGGTACTATTCATAACACTTACATTAAACCCAGTATTTTTATAAGTTTTGAGAAGCTGCTACGTAACCTACTTGGGCCACTTTAACATCACCGCACAGCCATTTCCCGACTATCACACTTACGTGGAAGCCTTATTTGACTACCTAATCGTCAGCGGTCGGAAAGGACTAGATAACACTTGCCGTTGGAGGCAGAATCTTGACGGCTGCCTCGTCGAGTTTAGAGATTCCTGTTTGAGCTGGCAGAGCTTCCAGGAAGCGTTTAATCTGCCGGATGTCGACGCTGCTCAGTTTCAAGGCGACGTACGTATAGGAAAATATGAATGTAGCGATGGATTTCCAGGTACAGTCTTAGGAAGAATGTCACAAATCAGCAGTACAGTACTTATTAAATTCATTCTTAATATTTTTAATCTGATAACATTACTTCAGTCTTGGTGAAATATCGTCGTTGCATGAACCTTGTGGAACTGGAACGCGGTGCTGACGACTCAGCATGTTTGGACCGTTTCGAAAATAGTGTCAAAGAAGGATTTAACTGTAGGTAGGGTAATATTGCACCAACGGTAGAGTCACTGCAAATTTCAGTGACTATTACTCGTTAATGAAGTGCAGTGGGTCGATATTTACCCAGGAATGTGGAAAGGCGGTGTCTTCGTTCGTATGCAATGGGTTTGAAGCTGCCCTAAAAGCCTTTCTCCGTCAATGTGACACGACATTGCCCGAGTGCTAAGAAGCATGGAGAGAATCATCAGAACTGAAATCTTTGTTTGCCCAGTGACACATTTACCGCCCTCTGTTTTTGTGATTTCAAACTACCTTTCTCCCTGATATATGTTGCAATCAACGTCGTTACGACGAACGGAGTTTCTTTATGCCGAACACGAGGCCTTAAGACCAAGATGTTGCAAAATAAACTAACCACTACATATGAACGGATTTCTTTAACATAAAATTGTGTACTAACACGTAAGCAAAGAAGAACTGCATTTGTGGTCATTAACCGAAAAGACCACCTTTTCCATGTTGCAGACGTACTTGGACACTTCTTGGCCGCACTCGTTCGCGTACACTCGGCGAGCGCAATTAATAAAATCGTTGTAGTAGCTGAAATTCTTTGCTTCAAAATTCACGTACCGCTATAAAGAAACATCACTAAATGTAAGATGTAATATGGAAGATGTTCCGAGTTTTCCTCGCTGCTCTACTCCATAACATTTCTACATTCGCCCCAAATCTCAGTACCCAAAATACGCACCTGCACTCATACTGATCATCGATGGCAGAACCCAGGGTCTCGGCACAAGCTCTGAGCTCACCGATATACAGCATTGGAATTGAGCGGATACAGAAGAAATGCTTCGTTGCGACTAAACGTTCCAAGTAGTCGTTAATCGCATGTTTCTCCCCCACCTTTGTATCCCTCTCCACATTGGTAACTCATGAAATGAAAGTGAGTGTGGTAACTGGATGCGTCGTAATAGGAAATGCCCAGTTTGCTGAAGAGAGCCGCCCGGTTTATGCAGGCGTAAACGCTCGTTCCCAGACACTCTTCGAACTTCCTATGCCACTTGCAGATGTTCATATGCGCACCAAGGCCCGTTCGGTTCAGATAGTTCTCCTTCGCGTTGTCGTATGATCGGTATTCAGGGAATCGGTTCGTAGAAAGTTTGAAATTCGTTAGGTAAGCATTGTAGCAGTTCCTTAGGGCCTAAAAAATGAAATGTAGTTTTGGTTCATTTCTGAAAGAGGAACACTGACCGCAGGATTGCATTGTCCGTATACGTACGGAGTAACGGCGATGAGAATTAAGAGGAAGGGACGGGAGAACATCGCTTCCGGTGGAAAGGGAACGAGACTGTCCTTATCAGTGGGAAAGGAGACCAAGCCGTAGGCAAACACTTATCGCTGCTTCTATCGAAATGTTTACTCTGCAGCAGACGTTTGGTTGTTCAGCGTTGGGACTGTAAAGATTGCACGCACCGGAAATCGGTGCTGCTGAATAGGACATGGTCAAATGCTAGCTTATTTCTCCGTAATTCCCTTAATGCTTTCATTTGTTTTTCTTTCCTAGGGGTTACAATATATAGAACTCCGCACAGAAATTGCTCTAACATGGGTTGCTGTTTTCTGAACCGATTCACTCATGGACGCAACAACCTTTAATTATCTTTGAAAGTGGACTCCTAGTGACGCACGTAGCCATCTGCTAATTGGCAACACATCATGGGATCGCCTGTCACATGGTGATTGACATTTGCAGGTGCATATATTTATACGACCCAGTACGGTATGTACCGTATGTATAGTTTAATGCAAAGAGCAGACTGACTCGCTAAATTGAGGATATACTTTAGTGATGGGCATTCCGGAGATCATAACCATATTACAACTGTCTTCTAACTGCTTAACATATTTCTAAGAGCTAGTTATTTTGGTGGCATTACAGCAAAATCCTTTTTTTATGATTTGACTACAGTATCGTACCTCGTTTCCCTCGTTACAGAGCTGCCCCAGCCAGAAGATACCATGGTAACGCCGCTCGACACGGCTCCAGTTGAGTATTCCTTTCATTTCTGTTCCATCTCTTTTACACATGTCGACCGTCATTGAAATCCCCTTCGAGCTGACCATGCCGCTTGGAATAATGCCATGTATAACGATGATGCTTCTCATAGTCAACCCTACCATGTACACAGTGGCGCTCACCGTTCTCATCCCCAGTTCTCGGTGGAGAATTTTCGCAAATGTATTGACCTGGTCAATCCATGTCCTTCTCTTCATCCAATACGCTTTATACACATATAACTGGCGTAAGTTAAGTGCGGAGGAAGCGGGTATACGCTAAAAATTCTAGTCAGCAGCAACCCCAACTGGTGCGGCAATTTCGACAATTGCAGAATCGTCTGAATGTACAGGACCGTCTTCTACAAAGAAAACGTCATCGTCAACCGACGCCAGATACAGATACACACATAGTATGTAGTCCCGCACCCAAAACTTCCTATTCTCTCATATTTACCCATGTTCTTCCGTGTCCATAACGTCACATAAATATTATCGGGAACAACGGTGCGCTAAGGGACAAGTCATGAGGTGTGCCAATTAGCCACAATCGGAGAAGAGATCGTGCCAATTCCTGGCTATTTTCAGCAAAATGCACGTCAAGAGGCACTCTAGGGAATCCTGAAGTCAGGTGGTGTGTGACGAGAACCAAGGCCGGAGCTACGATAGCTCGTTTCAGATCTTCAATTAGTGGTCACTAATGTGGAATAGGTTACTGTAGACGTAACTCATTGCCAGCAGTCTTTGTCTTCAAATTTTGAGCTTGTCAAAGGAACAATTTTTTATTAAAACTGGGCTCATATGTATTTGCATTGCCAGCCGGCAAACTGTGTATAGAGTAAAAGAAAAAAAATGCTTTTACTCTACACAGTTTCCCGGCTGACAATGTACATACACATTCTTCATATTCCTAAATATTTCATTGTACCAGATGTTACTATGTATTGTGATAGAGAAAACTGTCCAGTCCGCTATCTATTACTTCTCATGAAGGCAATTTACCTCACTTTGCGATACCGTAATCCATCGCTAACCGTCACATTCGTCCGTCAATCCCAACCCCTCAAATACTGACTCCGCCTCTATCTTGCACTTCTTGTACCCTTGACACCTCTTCCTCCTTTTTGTCCAACTATGGAGTCAACCATGACTAAGATTGGGCTAGTGTGTTTGGTCCCTTGCCCTCTAGCAATCGTAATCATCGACGATTTGCGCGCGAGCGGATACCTCAGCGTCGATCAAGCTCTTGGAATCATTGCTCCGCTAGTCCTTGTGGAGGTCCTTCTTCTGGTCATCGTCTGCTCGGTCTGCTTAAAGCGAGAGTAGTTTGCTTTTAAGAGGTATGTTGTGTTGCAATATCTCAGAGTATAACGTTTTGCTTTCCTCTTTTAGAAAGCCACCTGCAAGTCAAAACGCTAGCAGTGTTCCTCACCGTCGATTAAGCACTGTTTGTGGTGCTCCAATCTTCGTTAAATAATTGTTCTCTAATACTTTTTCATTCCGAATAAAGTGTGTTATAAATTAGTGCTCTACTGACTTTGTCTAGTTAATGTTCTTTACAACTTCTACTAGACAAAGTAATTTTGAAAAGTTGAAAGGAAGAACTGAATCCTAATAGCCAAACTTATGCAGCCCTACAAAATAAAATATAATCTTAACTTTAATAGTCGCTCAAAAATTATTATAGAAAAGCCTACCAGTATTTCTTATTTACACCTACGCATTTTCCGGAATAATGCTTTCCTTTTAACCAAACTTCTCTATATTCATGCGCGTAGCCACTGGTAGAAAACTACGTCCGCTATTTCTCTTTATCATAAGCTGTTTTCCAAATTCAAAATCAAGGGCCCATAAGTTCCGCATAAACTTCTGGATTGTACATTTCCACATCTGTCCACAAAACGCACCAATAACATGGAACTCGTTTTCATTCGCTTCCTCTTTCAACCCTTCATATGCCAACAACATACAGTGAAACTTCATCCCTTTCTCTCTCCATGATTCCGACGTGCGCGAAACTATTCTTCGGCGCTGAAGTGCTATGCCTTGCCGCCATCGTTGTCCTCCGAGAAGTGGGGAGCCAAACTGGAATGTCAGGAGCTATTGTAGTCGACCTCATTGGAGCCATCTTCATTGCAATGACGATATGTCTCGTGGTCGTTTTGATGAAATGTTTGGACGAAAGTTGACAAAGTAAGTTTATGTGAGCAAATGTTATTAATTGGAAGTGCAGCTTTCCAGAATTTTCCTGAGTTCGCCGCACCTCTTTCACCACAGTTCAACGATTCATTGTTATACCAATTGTTTGACTCGTTCTGTTTCCAATGCACATACATAGAATTTCCACTATTCCTTTATCACATGTTAAATGGCAAAGAGGGTGAGTGGTTTCATTTTTCTGCTCCTAAAGTTGTTTGAGAGAATTTTCAACGGCATGGCCTAATCGATACTGTAAAAATAGAGAGGCAAGCAATTCAGTCGATGAAAATAATAACAAAAAGATTCAAAATGGTGTATTTGCAGGAGTAAGCGTTAGAGTCCGGCATTGGCAGGCTGGAAAACACGTTTTTGGCTGGTTGTTATCGGCGTCTACTTCCAGTTTTTGTAATGCATACATGAACACAGACAAAAATTGGTGAAAGTTCGGTTGATGCTAACTTTGGCATATTGCATTCAATTAGAAGAAAACTATACTTACATAGCTGCCTGTATATGTGCATAGTTTAAGCAAAAAAGAATACGGAAACGCTTGTCGAAATTGCTACAACATTAAATCGAAAGGATAGTGCAATGTAATATATTCCGCGTTGTACGTGATGAAATCCAACGTGCAAGGAGTCGAAATGAAGCATACCCATGTTTGACGAGTAGGTAATTCGTTGGTACCCTTTCTATGAGCCTCAGGATGGTTCGAAATGTTAGAACATCTATTATTCTTCATGTCTGTTCTAGCAGTTGCTCATGAAAGCGACATTTTTCTACTACCTTGAAATAGCACAGATCCAACTTTTCATGGTCCTCTCCATCTGTTTCAACCGGATTTCACTGATTTCCACCTCGCTACTAGCCCCGTCCGGTCATTGCGATACCCGTCCCATTGTTCCAATAATTAATAACCGCAGCCATTAAGCAAACATTTGCGCGAGCTCTGTTTATAAATCGCGCAATGACCACCGTCTTGCATTATATCATCACCTATGTCACTTCTCATCGCCGCTTCCCTCCTCTGCTTATTAGCTTTAAGTGAATCCGATAGAGTCAAGCGATGGGGCTACCGTAAGTTCCAGTCTGTTAACACATATACATATGCACTGATTTTCAGCAAATAAACAGTTTGTTCCTTATGTCCCCAACAACAACATCGGAATGGGATATCCCACAGCCTACGGTCTAGGACTAGGATATATCAGAAACGGTGGACATGGCAACGACGAATACACCTACGGGAGCGATGGTTTTGGTGGATATTGGGGGCCGCGGCCACCTCCGGTACGAAGACAAAGTTGGATGTATAAGTTGTTCTGCTGATTTCAGCCACCCAGGAACTTTCCCCTTCTATGCTCCAACGGAGGAGCTCACATAGGCCAATGTCGTCTTGACGACGACGCCATCTGCCTCGCCTTAGGCGGTGAATGTATAAACACAGCCTGCTGCACGACTCCATTCTACGGTGGACGGAGACCCGTGACTACGACAAAAAAGCCAGTCGTTGTGGAGGGAGAGGCTCTTAGACCGCAGCCAATAGCGGCTTCGAAGGTATCCGGAGAGTTCGAACCAGAATCTGAAGCTGAACTGGATGAATTCAAGAGGATCATGGCTGGAAGTAGAACAACGGGTAGCGTGTTTTATGCATTAGTTGACCTTTATCGTCGTGAGTAACGCGGTTCCAAGGAAATCAATTTTTAAGCGTTCGTAAATACGCTCAATTTTTATAAACAATTATCCGGTTAGATGTAATAGTACGTCTTCTCCTATACGTAATGGGTGTCCTCCATGAATCTAGGACACATTTAGAGAGGCCAAGGAAAACCACAAGAAAGCCCAGGAGAAGGATAACGACTACTACAGCAGCCGCGCCCACTACTGTAATCTGGTCAACTCAAATAAATGCCACAAGTAGTATCTCCAATGAAAAGGTAAGACATGTACAACACAGAATGCCAATTCAAACTGTTTGCAGACTTGTAGCAACGGAATGGAGCCAATCGGACCATGCTACGAAAACGACGAATGCCCATATAGGCACGTCTGTGAAAAAGGAGATATTTGTTGCTTCGTTGTTTGAGAATATTTATTTAGCCGATAAATAACTGTATTTACGATTCTGTAATAGTCTATGTCGCTTTGAGCATAACTGCTGTTAGTTCCCTAATGAGGCTCTTCGCAGAATTTCTAGTCACGTTTTTGCCACCAACTTATATTATGGTTTTTACTTCGATTGTGCGTGAGAGCTGTTGGCTATTTTTTAGCCTCTTCTATACTTATACAGTTTACGGGATGGTTCTTCTCATTTTCTCCACGGAAAATTTGGCTCTTTTAGTACGCTCTGCTTGTATCTAGCAGCAATGAGTTTATTTTAGCACAACGTTATGTAGTCCGTCAGCCGCGCTAGTGTTCCTTGTCCTCTACCGCTGACGAATTCTGCTCGGTGTTGATTGATGCATGGACGTCCGTCTTCCAGTCCCCATGCTCTGCGCAGTCCATGTCTCTTCCCAGGTAGAGTACCAAAAAGTACCACTCAAGAAGCTTCAGACCGCTTTCGAACGTATCGTCACAAGGCTTGACAATGGATATCCCAGGACGTCCGACTCCGTTCTTCTTCCAAAGGTGGTCTAAATGACACAATGGCATTAAGTAGAATAGAGCATCGCTCTTCCTTACCAATCAGGTCATTCTTCTTGAATGGCCAAATAGCCTTCATTCTCTCAAGGTATGTGTTCGATTCGGCCAATATGTCCTGCAGCTGTATGATATCTCCTAGTCCCTTCCTTTTGCGCATATAAACCGAAATGAATTCTGCTAGGTTGTAATACTGTAGAGCGCCTATGGAGTCGATGGCTCTGGTGATAGATTTAGTCGTGTTCTGGGCATGATCTTCCCGTTTGACGAGGAGGCTGACCTGACTTATGGCCTACAAAAATGTATAGGTGACAAATTAGTGACCATCTTATTTATTCGTTGTGGGTTCAATATATGATAATTGGACTTAAAACCTGTAGGGATTTAAAAAACCTGTAGGTAATAGTCGTTAACCAGCCATATCCCTCCTTCTCTACATTGTGTAGGTCTCGTGCCGATTCTTATCCCTCAACTACCCGAACAAAGAAAGCCGACGGATTAGCGCTTTTCGGGAGTGGCGCTAATTAGAAATGGCTGCACACACTTCTACGTCGCAAGATAACAACAAAAAGAAGCGATGTGTTCAAAGAATTACAGTGAGCCATTTTTTATATCCTATCTCATTAGTATCGCATTACCCAAGTCGTCTTCAAATTGTAATATTCTGAGAGCAAAAACAAAATAGTGATGACGCATATTTGAAATCCGAGAGTGTGGAGCATAGTGCGATCTCCTGATAAAAATATCGGCGATTGTGCAAACCATTTTTCAGTCAGCGACACGGCGCGACAAGTTTCAAATTTTAAACTGGTTTGCCACAGGAAAGATTGTGTTAACCATAAATTAGAAAAAGTAGTTTTAAGGTACGTTTTAAAATGACAGTTGCAATTTAAAATCTTACCATATTGATGTTCGCTTTTAAGTGCAGAGCGTTCTTGCGGTATCTACCCAGAACTCCACTCAGAGTTATGTGGCCAAAGTGCTTCCTCCTATCATCGTCTTTCTTTTCTGTTTCCACCCACTCTCGTAAGGTCTGCTCGAAGGTCGTCGCGAATTCTTTGTCGACGGCTTGAGCCTGGTCCAGAACGTCGTTGATAAAATGGAAGCTTCTGTCAATGTAACTGTGCTCGAAACGATCTAAAGAATCGTAGTGGGATACGGTAGCTGAAGCAAACACGTACGGACAGGGTTGCGAGCGGCGGAAAGTGACAAAAATCCATAGAATCCGAGCGATGGAAATAGAAGGGCAGCGATGACTATGATCACCAAGACCCAGTAGACCTTCTTCGTTCCACCGTGCTTCTGATAGATGGTTTCAAATCCGTCTTGTCGTTTCCCACAGAGAGCCATGGCCGCCGAGCTTTCCAGAAATGTGAAAGAGTGCCTCTTTGTAGAAAACGAAGTCGAAAGTGGGAAGGGCGAAGCTGCATGACATGACTAATGCGTGTTTACAAGAACGCATTAGGTGGGTTGAATGGCGTGTTATTTGGCTTCTTCAAAACACATGATTAATGATGTGAAATAGCGTCGCCAGCACTCCGTAAAACAATAGCGACATTCAGGCTGGCGTTAATTACCTCCGTCGCTGTTTACACCCAAGTTGCGAATTACAATTTGGTAAAAGGTGCTGAAGGAAAAAAAACAGAGAAAATGTTACAAACAGGTGTCCATAAGAGGAGTAAGCATTGTCTCCATCTCATATTCTAGGCATGATCATTATAGATGAAAAAAATGAATCCGGACTGTTACCCTCGTCAATACTTTCCTCATTCAGAGAAAACACCAAGGGTACGAAAAATTCGTAAAACATGTCAACAGATGAATTGTCGTTTGGAATGCACGACCTTCTGCTTCTTTCAAAGATGGAGTTGGACAAAATGCGGAGACAAAACATATAAATTTCAGCCTGGACCTTGTGCTGTCTATTTCCATATTTTCGAAAGGACAATACACCCAACACCCTGAAAAGAGCATTAAATCATTGGACGATGACAAACCATCAAAATATGCAGACACACAATAAGACAGCGTTACCTTATGAGAAACATATCGGAGTATTTCTAGAGGGACACGATGAATCAGGCAATTAAGAGTAAAAGAGTTTGGGAGTTTCCGTTTTCAGGAGTTAAGGAGTTTGAAACTCCGCCTCGTACGTTCTAATGCTCTTCGGAGCTGAACTACTTTTTAACGTAAAAACTGTACATATCTTTGTGCTTTAATGTTCTTTAATGTTCTTTGTGTTTTCAGGGTACTACGAATGGGAATAAACATTTATATCTATCTTCACTCTTTGTAGATCACATTTGAGAACACTGATCCGCAGAAGACATTTTACCCTCCACTGTTAAATAATTCGCATATTCGCCACTAACGATATCACGAGATGGCCACACCATAACGTGTGATTTGATCGGTAGAAAAATGTGCGATGTGCTCAGGAGGAAGCGAATGCTCCTTGACGGAGCGTGGTGACTATTGGATTGGCCTTACCGACCTTCCCACATTCGCACTCTCAACTCACACTGCAAAAGTGTAAAGCGCCAAAAACCTGCGTCGCCTCCATTTCCCGCTCGCGCGCCATGGATACCGTGCCGGAGACATTTGTCCGTGAAGTCTGCCATCTGCTTACCGATTCCCATCAGAAAGCACTCCGCGACGTTCCTAAATGGAACGTTGCCGCCAGGAAGATCTTCCAGAAAGTCGACTTCTTTTCGCTCGTGGTTAAAGTTTATTTGGACAGCGACGATCTCCACTACTGGATCTTTCCGAACCAGACCCAGGCGCCTACCTTCCAGTTCACTAATTTGTCCAGAATTGTCGCCGAGTCTCAGAAGTGGCGCATCAACAAAGTGTTCGTGAGCTGCGAAGAAGCGGACGTGGGGAACACGACTTCTTATCAAAATGCGCTCACCAAACAGGTCGTCCAAGCCTTCGAGACGGCCCTCAAGAAGCAGGCAAGTCCTATCACACTCTTCCTGGATCAGTACCCCATAGAACGCTATCCCCTCGTCGAAAGGCTCTTAAGTGTACTTCCCCGCGTGGCTAACATTGAGTACCGTAACCACTGGGTTGCAACTGAAGTACTTCAAAAGTCGATCAATCGTGGAATACTTCAACGATTTTCCTGTCCCTTCTCCAGGGAAATATTGGATATACTTCCGCAAATTCTGAAGATGAAGTACTTCAAGAGATTGGCCGTCCGCAAAGATCCGGCACAAGAAGAGGATTGGGCAACTTTTGAAAAAATTCTGCAAATCTCGGATATGGATGTGAAGGTGGGAGAAGAAACCATCGCCTCAAGATCGTGACTGACCCGATTTTTCTTACGACAAATGAAACGCTTACTTTTCAATTTCATATCAAATGTTGATGTTGATGATATTTAATTCTCAAACTGCTGTTACTTTAATTTTAAATAATACATTTCCAGTGTGATTGGTCCTAAAAGAATTCTACGGGAAGCATCGTTAATGTTTAAGGTCTTACTTGTCATACAGCTATGAGTAAAACGTTCGGATTTAATCTTAACTGGGCAGAACTTGAACGCATCTTTGCCCGACTAAACGAAACACAAAACTTCCTGAGTACCGGGTGAGAAATCGTCACGACTCGAACAATTAATGATCTCATAAATTACGGAAAGTAATTTGTTTATACATACATATGTGTCTATAAACCAAAATGCCAATAAATATGTACTCCAAATCTCTCCGCTCACATAACACGTCCAACGTTTTTTGCATCCAGGGGGGAAGTGAGCTATCAATCACAGTCACATTCCGACGTCCCATTCTCTTTAATGCTGTTATGTAACTTTCTGATATAAGCTCCACCAGGAGTCGAATAAAGCAGTTGAGCAAGTGTTTCCTTTATCCCGGCAACTGCAATATGTACATGTTACGCTCCCTTCGACCGCTTTCCCTTCTTTTCCTAATCTTCTTGTCTATGTGCTTCGGTCAGCAGACGCGGCATGGCAAAGCTTCCAGATTGAAAAGAACCGCCACAAGCGGCCAAAGTATTAATTTCACTGGAAGGAACAGGGACTCTCCGATCTCTTTTCAGATAAAATCATAACAGACGATCAATATCAGGAGATTAAGGAGACATTCAAGGCTGTTGCAGATAATTCCGATACACTCGTTCCAATTAGTGCGATCAAAAGCATTGCTGATATGATAGCCCTCATCGCTCAAACTGAACTCTCCGATGTGAGCCGTTTTCTTTGCTTTGTTACAACCAAACATTCTAGGAAGTCCACGAGCAGTTTAAAATGATTGAAAACCTCATCACCTCCGACTTCAATAGCATAAGAAGATCGCTTAGAAGTAGACCTTTGCAATGCAGCCAGGCTTATGATACCTATCGGATTCTGGTATTTTGCTCTCAAATGTCGAGCATTCCCATGCAGATCACTTTAGCATGGCATTCCGGCAGAAAAAGCCGGGCATCTTATGGAAATCCTGGCCAAGAATGGGGCAATAGCATCGGAGCCTATTGTGACGGCTTGTAGTACAGAGAACTATATTTCAGATGTGTCAAGGATTCGCCGTTCACAGTTGGGAACGGTGTGTCTCACTGCTCGTAATTACAGCTACGCAGCTGTGATGGAAATTGAGCACATTATCAAGGTCGACGCTTTCATTTTGGTAAGTTTCAGGGTAGAAGAATAAAAGGTGTAAACAAATTGTCCGTTACTATATATTAAAGGAGATTGATATTATCAGTGATATCTTTTAGTCGCTCAATGCTTTAACCTGTCATAAAATCTTGGGTAGGAATTTCGACTTTCATCTCGAATCCTCGCTGGAGGATATTCAACGCCTCTTCGCCGAAATGAACGATACGCAGGACACCGTGAGTATCCTGCGAGAGCGTTGCTCACTTGAAAATGTTTCCAGCACGCACTAGAAGGACTGAACGGTACTCTTACAACATACCTCCATGGCGGAAAGTTCGATAACACATATGACCAAGCGACTACGCTTCTCGCCATATTAAACGACTATAACAGCACCAGGTATGCCTGTGCTTCCGACTTCTTAAGACTCAGTTTCCCGTAGGGCCAGTTATATAGCAGATATCGTGCCCAAGGAATCAATAATGGATGAAGCGACCATCCTTGCACCCGGCTATACTAAGCAGCTCTTGAATTTTAAGGAAGTTGAGCAACAGAGCGTCTCCATCTACGGTGCAAACCTAACGGCCGAGCGCACTCAAACACACCACCAGTGGCTGGCTGAGCAGCAGGACACCTTAAAGAGAGCATTGTATGGGCATACTTTGAAACATTGAAAAACGTTTGCTATTCAGAGCGGAACGAATGAGCGAATACCCCAAGAGTTGCCCACCCGCTACGGAGATAGTGGAGGAGCTTTCTACAAACTACACAATGCTCCCTTATGTCCACGTTGTCACGACGCCAACAATCAACGACCTCATCCACTACGGCGATGAACGTAGTGGTGCCTACTTGACTTTCAAGCACGACTACATCAGATACAAAATTAAGTTTCTCTTTCTGGGATTCAATCCAGCACCAGCGACGTGCATTGTCCATGTAATTATTGGATTCTAAGCTGTGTTCGTGAGCCTTAGCGCCAATAAAATCTTCAGGAGCAACTTATAGAAGATTCCAGGCGATTAAGCAAGTTCTAGTAAAAGTAGTTAGTAATGTTGATTGCTGATGATTCAGTAACACATGATCATCCAATGCAAGTGATTTTGTCCTATATCCACTTTCATTCTATTGCGATGGTAAACGGATTGCTTCTTCGCTTGATAGACAGCTAGGAAACGCGTACTGGCGACGGCGATCATCTTTTCATTGATGCTTCTGGAACTACTTCATGCATTATTTAATATTCATTACGTACATTGCTTAATGGTCGTTTTTACAACATTTTAAACTCCGCCTGATCTGCGGTGAAAATTAATCCTCCAAGTGTAATCTAGCGTGTCATCTGTTGTGCCCGTCGCATTTCCAGTCTCGCCGTTCACAAAACACGCTAAACGTTTTTGCATACAATGGGGAACTAAGCTGTCAATCACCGTCGCATTCTGACGTCCTATTTTCTCATGTCATTTTCTTATATATATAAGTTCCTCCAGGAGACAGATGAAACAGTTTACAACACGTCTCCTTTTCATCTAAATAGCTGCAATACGTGGCAGATTTCCGGGATCATGACTTCCTTTCGGCTGCTTTTCCTCCTATTGATCGTATTGAGTGTATGGTCCGATCAGCAAGCGCACCACAGCGAAGCTTCCATCCTGACAAGAACTATTATTGACGACCAAAGTAGTTTTACTGAACAGCACCAAGTGATTTCAATCTTTTCTTTAGATGAAACCATGACAGACGATCAGTATCAGGAAATTCAGGACATTTTCAAAGGTGTTACAGAAAATGTCGATACGTTGGTTCCCATTCCTGTGCTCAACGAAATCGCTGACATGATCGTTTTCAGCGGAGAAACTCAAATCTCAGATGTAAGAAGTTCTCCTCGATCGATTAGGACCGATTGTTCTAGAAAGTTCCTAATAAGTTCAAACAAATACAGAAGCTTGTCACCGACGGATTTGCCAATATTGAGAGGATGCGCAAGATCTCACAAGCACTGCTCTTGAATACACCGCAATGCAAACAAGCATTTAACACCTATGTGTTTCTGGTATCGGCTTTGCGAAGTAATAACGATTTCATGTTGAATGTTTTAGCATAAGGATCTTGCATTTCGTGCTAGACTAAGAATGAAAAGCCTCACCATTGGCGGAGAAACTCAAATGGCCGCTTTTAAGGACGCTTGTGGCCAGCAGATGTACATGACAGATGTGCCATTAATCACACACACGCTGGAACACGCACCTTTTGGAATGATGTGCCTTACCGCCAATAATTACAGCTACACGGAATTGCTAAAAATCAAGCGCATCATCAAGATCGACGCTTTTGCTCTGGTACGTTTCATGACAGGATAATATGTGCATGACTTCAGAGGCCCCACGTAAACAAATTGCATACACCTTATCTCAAAGTTCATAACGATCAATTGTATTGGGTTCTTACATAAGTTCCGGGACACTTTTCATCGATTGTTTACAGATATATTCATTAAGATTAAGAATCAATATAAGCACCGCTAGCATGTACAGCTTCTTCCCTTTACGCAGCCAAATTACAGAGACCTCAGTCTTAGAATTAGTTATGTTCCAAGCTAAAAGAATTTGGGATAAATTTTTTGACCGCCTTAAGTAATTAAATTTTTTACCCCACTAGTACCTTTAACGTGGAGCGGACAAGGTGGTATTTGGACACAGCACAGTCTAGGCTGTAACCAGGGGGAGGGAGAAAATTTCCAACCTAACTTAAAGAATTTTAAAACAATTAATTTCGAAAAGTGCGGTTTTCTATATTTGTCCGGAAGACGGACTTTTTTCACCTTTTGGTCTTTTTCTTGGTATTGCCGCCACCGCTCTGTCCAACTGTTGTGTGCACAAGTAGCTGGGTGTTGTGGCTTGCTACTACACTCTTCCCAGAATTTGACTGCTTCAAGATCCCACCAAACACAGAGCATAACTGTTCCCTTTGATCGACTTTTGGCCTCGGATCAGTCCCCATTTCCAACTTCGATGACACAGCTTTCACACGTTTTCGTAAACATTAGACCCTTCCTATAAACAAAGTATATGCCATCTGTTACTTGCTACAGTATTAATTTTTTTACGAATTTTTTTATCAAGACATCTCGGCGATCGCCGGGTGGTATTTTTTGGGTATGGTAAGCAAAAACACTTCTAACGCCGCAAAGGATAATCCAGTGACAGGCAACTGGATTTTGACAGTGAGAGAAAAGACTGCTGCTCACAACGCACTTATCGATACTTTTCTAGGAGTAAACAATGAAGAATGGGAGAATGTTTACGAAGTGTCCCAGAACTTATGTAACAACCCAATATTTAGGCAATTAAGCTATAAATTATCTGTTCCTATCAGCTTGAAGTTTAATTAAGAATATGAAACTACGTCTGAAGTGTAAAGCGTAATTCACAATGGAAATAACTCTATATTATTTTTTGTTTGGATGCTCCAACCAATGCCATTTGATATTGGTCCCTTTGGGTCTCCTTAATCTTAGTGCAATATTAAGCTGCTGGATTTTCATAATTCAGTGCTCCAGTGCGTCCGTGTCAATTCCACGCATAGTTCTTATCTGCTATTTTTTAGTCCTTGTATGGTCTGGCGTGTAATAAAGCGCTGAATAGAACAATCGAGTTGTTTCTTGAATATTCGCTGGCGGAACTTCACAGCCTCTTCGCTGAACTGAACGATGCACAAGACACCGTGGGTATACTGCGAGAACGTTGCTCACTTGCGGGTACTTTCAGAACGCGCTCAAAGGACTAAAAGGTACTCTTACGACATATCTCCATGGCCGAAAATTCGACAACACACTTGCACTGGCGACTCCTCTTCAGGCTACATTGGAGGACTATAACAGCACTAGGTATATATATGAGTCCGGCTTCTTATAAATTAATTTATAGGACCGGATATATAGCAGATATCATGCTTAAAGAGTCCGAGATGGATGAAGCGACCGCCCTCGCACCGGGCTACAAGAAACAATTGTTGAAATTCAAGGAAGTTGACCAACACAGCGTCTCCGTGTACGGGGTGAACCTAACGGAAAAGCGCACTCAGGCACACCGTCAGTGGCTGACCGAGCATCAGAATACGCTAAAGAGAGCACTGTAGGGGTATTCTTTCTAAAATCCTGGGAAAATGACGCTATTCAGAGCGGAACGAATGAGCGAATACCCTAAGAGTTGCCCGCCTGCAGCAGAGTTAGCGAAGGAGCTTTCTACGAACTACACAATGCTCCCTTATGTCCACGTTGTCACGACGCCAACAACTCGTGATCTTATCCACTACGGTGATGAACGTAGTGGCGGCTACTTCACCTTCATGCATGACTACATCAGATACAAAATTAATTTTCTCTTTCTGAAATTCAATCCAGTACCCGCTACGTGCATTGTCCATGTGGTTATTGGATTATGAGCTACATATGTTTATGGCCCTAAGCGCCAATAAAATCTGTTTTAATGTCCGTTCATTCTCTAAGAGTGTAATATGGGAGTGTAATATGTTGTTGTGCCCGTTTTATGCCAAGTCTCGCCGCTCACGTAATGCTTAAAGTTTTTGCATCCTACGGGGAAGTAAGCTGTCAGTCGCCGTCGCATTCCGACGCCTCTCTTCTCTGCAGTGTTTTTCTGTAATGTTTTGTAATTCTCTTATACATATAATATGCTCCACCTATTCCAAATAAAACAGTTCACAAAAGTTCCCTTTTCTTCCCGACAGCTGTAACACCTGGCACACGTAGATAATATGGCATTGTTTGTGCCGGTCCGTGTGCCCTTTCGACTGCTAGTCCTCCTTCTGATCGTCTCTATTGTGTGGGCCGGGCAGCAAATGCACCACGGCGAGACTTCCAGATTGATAAGAACTGTCACAAGCGGCCGAAGTAGTCTTACTGGACCGAACGAGGGCATCCCAATAATTTTTCAGATAGAATCATAACAGATGATCAGTACCAGGAAATCAAGGAAGCTTTCAAGACTGTTACAGAAGATGTCGATACCTTGGTTCCGATTCCTGTGCTCAACAAAATCGCGACGTGCATTGTTTATGTGGTTATTGGAGTATGAGCTGTGTTCATGGGCCTAAGCGCCAAATAAATCTGTACTACCGACTTACCAAAGACTCCAATCGTTCTGATTTACAGATTACACTGCATGATAACCGTACATATAATATAAATCTGTTCTATGTATACTCCTATACTTGCTTCGACAATATAAGGACATTATTCCCAGCAAGGAGCATTCAAATATCCGCGGAGCCTAGTGGATTTTCTGTCAAATTCCTTAGCCCTTTGGAAGCCACGTATCTGTGTGACTTACTTCTTGCATTCTTAGATTGCACATAAACACAGCAGAATAATATTTTAGTAACTTTGGACAGACTCATACGCCAAAATCCATCGCATCAGCCACAATCCTTGTCCGATTATCCCGAACTGCCACCTGAACTGACATTTTACAACGGAATCAACCATCTCCTGTTACCCATTCCACCAGAGTTTCCATAGCCTCCGGAGCTGCCGTATCCTTGATTTCCATAACCTCCTTGGCGCCCATAGTTGCCTTGATTTCCGAATTCTCCCTGGTTTCCGTAGCCTCCCTGGTTTCCATAACCTCCTTGACGCCCATAGCTGCCTTGATTTCCGTATCCTTCCTGGTTTCCATAACCTCCTTGGCGCCCATAGTTGCCTTGATTTCCGTAGCCTCCCTGGTTTCCATAACCTCCTTGACGCCCATAGCTGCCTTGATTTCCGTATCCTTCCTGGTTTCCATAACCTCCTTGGCGCCCATAGTTGCCTTGATTTCCGTATCCTCTCTGATTTCCATAACCTCCTTGACGGCCATAGCCACCTTGGTTACCATAACCACTTCCATAGCCACCTTGGTTTCCATAGCCACCTTGGTTTCCATAGCCGTATCCCTGAGGATGAGATGTCACAACAGACACGAGAACAAGGAGAATACCAACAACAGAGTAAAGGGACATGGTTGAAGGATTTCTGGGTTAGTTCCACCTCTTTTTATAGTCGCAAAGCGTGGACTAAGTAAACTTTCCGTCCTGATTCATCCCAGGCACTGGGCTGGAACATGGCTTCGCCAAATTGAAAAATGATTAACCAGAAAAGGCGGCCGAGCTCGACAATGCAAAACAAGCAGGTAGTGAACAGCATAACAGGTTGCGAGAGCATCAAACATCGCATAAGGAAGTAAAAGGTACAACTCTGACTTGAGACAAACAAACTCTAGATTCAGGACGTCAGCTAGTTCTCAGTAGAATTTAACATCCAATTCCCTACATATGTTTGTGGGGGAAGGATGGCAACCAAATAACTTTTTTTTGCAAAACAGAAAAATTGGTCACTGGAACTGATCAATACTAAATGACAAGAAGCTTGCAAATGGGCAAAACCTAGACAGAAATCCTTGAATAGATTAACGGTATTCCTGCCAGTCAATGTTTCCTTTTGAAGGATGAAAAAAAACAACGGAACGTCAGTCTACAACAACGAACTATTGCTCACAGAACGTGTGTACTCACCGTCATTTCATCGACGCATCAAGTCAAGGATCATCTGATCGACCGATCGGTCACGGGGATTCCCTCAACTACGGCTAGAAATTCCACTTTAGTACAGATTAAACAGTCATCGGAGTACCCCTCATGTATATTTGATGTGCACATGCCTTCGTGAAGATGATGTAAATAAGACGATCGGGAATAAAATGCTACTATTGTCCCCTTCGCAAAGCTGCAAATCACGGGCGCTGTGTTAAACTTTTTTGTTACATGAAGAAAACTCTGATCGTTGGGAATGAAATAATCAACGATTTTTCCGAACAATAAATTGAACAGAACCTTTTTTGTATATTTTCTGAAACCAATAAAATCCCGTTCTAAAAATTTGGGGTACGCCGTACTTATCTCGGTATCGATCACTTGCAAGTGCGTCGCCACCTGTAGCCGCGTCGGAAATTTGCTTAATCCGGGCGTCGCCAGATCACCCCGAAAATCAATTGCTCCGGTCGTTTTTGAACGATCAGTTAGTTGATTGTCGCCTACTTCGCTCGACCAAGTAGGTCCGACAATGTGCGAACCCGTTCAGTCACTGTCAATATCAAAACTCTTTTTGAAACTCAAAGATGAGCGGGTGCAACTCCAGCTTTGTTGTTCGTTTTTCGTGGCAGCTCTGCTTCTTGTCCTTCCAGTCACTTTCTTTATCTCTCACAAGGTGATGGCCGAGGATGTACGCAGACCTGACGGTAGGTTGAATCAGGACCTTATGCATTGCATACCGTATTGAGAACAATCTGTGTTTACTACAGTCTTGTATTACATGAAGTCTTTAGATGAAGAAAGCTATTTGGACAAAGCTCTGATTATGGATGAGCGTTTTCTTGACCAGTTCAACTATTTCCTTGACAAAGGAAAAAATCTGAGTTACGTCACTGTGCGACAGGAACAGAGCCAGCACATCATGGCCAGGTCTTACGATCCGAACTACCGTACCTATATGGCAAGTTGTTATTTTTGAAACAAGAGGTGTGCATAAACACCGCACAGATATGGAAGTATCCGAATATTTAGTCACGTCTAACACAACAAAATAGATTTCAATAAAACAATTTTCTTTCAATGCTGCTTATTTAAAACGCTCGCCATTTGTCCATTTAGGCACTGAATCTTCTAAACGCAACGATAACACAAAACGCTACCGATCAGAATATTACCCGCGCAGCAATTAGGGCTGTCGAAGCGGTTGGATCAAAACATATGCTCCGGATGGAGCATTTCATAATGGATTATATCCAGTCGGTGACGAAACGCTCCGAAAACGTGGAACGTCTGCAACGACTTATCAATAGGGCTAAAGACGATTACAACGTTATTCTTGACATGGTTGAAGACGGTGAGTTAAAGGAACAAATAGGTTGGTAACAGTCATGTTGATGGTTAATGAGCCACTTGTAGAGTCGCACTGGTCACACTTCAAGACATCTCACACACCAGGCATTGACGATCATTGCTTACGACCGTATCCCAACGCCTCTGAACTGCTCAAAGTGTTCGATAGTGCACTGTACTTTGAGAGCGATTGTAGCGGTGGATACCGGAAGACCTACTGGACAGAGGACGACTTTGAGACGGCTGTTGCTTGGACTTACATATTCGTTACTTGCGTTGTATTTGGTATATTGTTTTCGTTATGGTCTTGGAGGAACAAAAGCCATAAATGAGATAGGGTGCATGTGAGGTGACTGAGAAATAAACCGATAGTTGTGTGTATGCCATACAGTGACATTTAAACACAATCAAGAATATTTCAAAATCAAAGGTCGTTTCGGAGAAGAATTTGAAAATCTTAGAATCAACGCGAAGAATGTTCCTGCGAGACGGTCAAAGAAGTTCCTGTAAAGCGGTTACCGATGTTCCCATGTCGTTCTTAAGAATCTTTATTAACTTTCACTGAAACTTTCACTGAAAAGGAGTTGGCTGTAGTTCCAAGTTTGATTTTTACGTAACACCACCGTCATCAAAGTTGTTTTCTTCCAGGATAATCTGTAATGAAAAAAGAAGAAACCACAAACCACATAATTAATCGGATGAAAACGCTCATCGTAGAAAAATTTGTTGTCTCCATAAGTAGACACAGCGAGAAAAAGTTTCTGTCATCCGCAGGATTCGAACCTGCGCCCTCCGAAGAGGACTGCGACCTGAACGCAGCGCCTTAGACCACTCGGCCAGAATGACATGAGAGGTAGCCGCTGCCATCGATGGGTTAGCAAAGCGATATCCACAGTGCGACTTCTTCCCTCCCCTCGCCTCCATAATATCGCGTACTTACTGCGCGTTCTATAGAAATAGCTTTCCTCCTGTCGAGCGAAATTCAAAAGGTGAAAATACGGGTTACGGCATTTTGATCAAGTCCAGAAAATTGCTCCTCTACTAAACATCGATAACATTCCACCGATTTGTACACTGATTTATACAGCAACAAGAACAGAACAAAAACAACATGTCCAGTTTGCAAACGAAAAACACGTGTTAACAAATATCAACAGCCCTTTTGACCACCGAATTGACGACTTTCCCCGCTTTGTCCACAACAGCCGAAACGAGATGGTGCAAGAGAGGATCTGTGCAGGTCACCGTAACAGGATCCAACTTGATTTCTGCCTCGTGGCCATCCACTTTCATCTGGATGACTCCTTCCAGTCGCGTGAATTCTGCCCTTTCTCCGCATACTTCTCTTAAGGAATCAATTATGAGATCTGACAAGCGCGCATCTGAGAGCGGCAGTGGTGGTAGACCTAAAATTAATCGTAGTTAGCTGATTATGGATATATAGGAAAAATCCTACATTTGTCAGGGACTGGGTTAGTTTGAGCATGGAGGATAGCTGTAAGGGCCGAATCGGCAAACATGTCATTTATGGGATTAGACATCCACTGAAGAATAAGCATTTGGAGGTCATGGTAGATCAGGACTGTGATAGAGCCCTGCAAAATCATGTGATGGATTGGAATTGGAATAGTTAGTACCTTAAAAATCTCGATGACCTGATCGGGCTGTGTTCCGTTCATCCCTTCGATCTGGTAGATCTTCTCTGGTTTGCTCAGCATCAGGTCAGTCGACAGTTGACGAAGATTGTGAATGAGAAGGCGGATAGAAT